>LJZU01000061.1:0-29933 GCA_001513805.1 Davidsoniella virescens
AAAAAAAAAAAAAAAAAAAAAAAAAAAAAAGTGCATGCATGCAGCAGATAGTAACCTTTCTTTCTCTAGCTTTTACCTATATCAATGGCTGACTACATCCCAACCGGGCTCAAGTTATCGTTTCCCCAGCCATCTTTATATCCCCCTCGCCCGTTTCCTTTTGTACTATGACCCCGAGATCTATTTGTTTCCTTGCCCTTGTCAATGCAAGTCATGTTAGAATAACAAAAAAGTCCGTCAATAGAAGTTCTTAGAAACAGTATAGTAGCAAAAAGGACACATTTCAAGTTGTTCTTTTTCTTTTTCTTCCCTATCAAATGAGATCCCGCGTTTATAGTTATTGTTGGGTAAATATCCATCGTGTAAGTCCGTTTTTTATCAGTCAGTTCCCCCAAGGAGAGGCTGGTAAAAGAAAAAATACAAAACGACACTCCGTCAAGCAACCGATCTCTTCGATTAGGTTTAGGCCTTCGTTCCCTTGACCATGCAAAAAAGTTGAATCAATCGAATCTAGATAATGGCTTTTTCCTCTCCATGGTACATTTTTCATTCTATGGAGAAACAAGTTTAAACCAGCATTCATTTTTGTTTATATACTATATGACTCTCAAGGTTCATATGTATATCATGTACTAATAGCTGTTCCTCTCTACATGATAAAACGAACATATAAAATGCACCTGTAACAGACATGGAAACATGTGACCTTGATGTATAGATTATACGGAGTGTACATCATGTAGGTACCAAGTGCTGCTTGCCAAGATTGATTGTTAGCCCTCCATCGTGATTGTAGAGAACGGTCACATCGAATAGGCATTACTATACCATGAAGTCCTTGAGATATCAAGTATATGTATATTACAGGTATGTAGTTACAAGTATGAACGCATATTATTATAGATTAGCTTTCTCCAACTTTGAGAACATATTGTGTCTTCTATTCCTATTTCAGAATGGGAGCCCTAGAAAATGCAGTGAAAGAAAGGGAGCACAAAGTGATCTAATATGTACCTTTGGAGATACTAGGGATGGATAAAGTTTCAGCACAGTACCTGAATACATATGCACGCACTCAAGCGGTGAAAAAGTGTTATTATTAATAATTCTAAGACAACGAAGTGTTCGTCATCTACTTCAAGTCTCGCCTCCAAAATTTAGAGTACGATTCTGATATCCCCAACATACCTTTTGTATCAAGGCAGGCCTACTACATATTTTCCGCGTGTCTATTATTGATTTCTTCTTGCTTCCTTTTTGATTCTGTCCATCTTGACATGTCATGCTGAGCCATGTCGTGTTCCTCAACTTTTAGTTGTGTCTGTTGTTACTAGCCCTTGATGCAGACTAAACTTACCAACTCTCCATTCTTGCACCAAGTAGTAAAGTAGTATCAAAGAGTAGTAATCATGCATGCAATGCATGGACTTGGGCCAGACGTTGCTTTTTTGCGCTCGGAATTACAAAAGATGGCTGGAATGGCCGGAGATTCTTGATTTGGCTTTACTGTTATATCTTTAAACTCATCAAGAATTTAGTCACCTTGTTTCGAAGATATACGGTTATTTGCTTTTGGTATCTTGTCATAAGAAAGATACGAGAACAGAGAAGATAGATCAGTATACATACATATACACCTATGTATAATTAGTTCATAATATAATCCATGAACTACTATATGCCATCATCTACGAACTCATCATAGACATAGCCCCAGCTCACGATAAATCGAAACGAAGCTGACAAATAATCAGGATTAGATAATATGTATCTGTAGTAATCGACATTTACCAGCTCTATACAGATACATAGTCATTTGTATATTAGTTTATTCTTTTGTTAAATGCCACCCTAGCTCTAGAAACAAAACCAAGAGAATTCGGCTATGGCTTGCCTATTCAAGGAGTTTTTTTGTGTTGATAATGTAGGTAAAAGGGACAAGAAACAGACGATTTTCACCTGCTAGGTACGAAAACTGACCCATGGAAACAAACCTTTAAAAAAAAGCATGTTGATGATTTTATTTCACAGAAGTAGATCGACAAATTTCCGCCTCAGCTTATGGAAAGTGTAGAATCCCATATGCGTAGGTCAGTCCACAGTTCGATGATTAGGCGTCAATCATATTGTCATTCCCTCACAATAACGTGGAGATATCAAATGTGGGAAAGGTAACTTGAACTTTCCGCATATTTTCTTACTATGCCAAGTGACTCTTTCATTCCATTGCAAAGGCCATATATGAAGAATGTTGACATAAATATGCAGAGTAACTAAAGAAAAAAAAAGAAATACAGATTCCAACGACATGATTCAGTTGACCAATCATCACAAGCACAAAGGTAAAACTGCTTTCCACAACTTGGCAGGTGGTCGCAGAAGGAAGTAAGTAAGAAATTGACCCCAAGTTTCGACTTGCTTTCTCTCCACGATGTCTCTATTTCCTAATTATACTCAACGTATCACCGATTAATCATATCCCCCCACCTTAATCAACAAATATCTTTTGTGGCTCTGAAATAATATACTGTGCCAACTATTCACTTGCTAAGCTTCCGAGTCCAAATTACTACTAAGAGAACAAAACAAGCTTTATGCCTTACAAATCACGCACACACATAGCACTTATTTTCAAGAGAGGAAATCCACGTAGAGTGAAGTAGCTAAGGATAATCGAAATATTGTCAGAAAGCTAAAGTTTGTGACGTATGATTGAGAGGTATATATAGTCATAAAAGATGAAATGAAGATATGCGCAATAAAAGACGATACTCGATAACGAGGAAGGGCGACAGAGAAGAACAGACTACAACAGCAGATTGCTCGATAGCCAGCTATCTTCATCTTAACACATGGAGACAGCCGGTCTAGGAAATAATCACGAACCAATGTTAAAACAGCAACAAAACAGCGAAAAGCAGATCAAGGGCATTACAGCTAACAGCAACCAACAAGAAAGACAAAAGTTGTTGTAAGCTTGATGGGTGAGAATGAGTGACTAAAAAAAGGACAGGGCGCATAGTGAAGAAGACAAAACATGTCATGTGAAAGACAACACTAACAGAGCGGAACGCGACTAGTTGAATTCAGAACAATGCGGAAACGTATGGGCAGGAAGGTCGCGAGGTGAAGCTATGGAATAGCATCAACGAATATGCGATGAATGGAGGGTGTTGTGTGAGAGATGGCAAGGTCGACCGGTTATAGGTCAAAGCCCAGGACCACCCACGGTGCGTTGCTACATCTCGGAGCAGTAGGGGTGATAGTCCCATCCTCCATATCATCGTCATGAACTTCGCGGGTAGTCGACAGAACGTCCCAGTCATCGTCTTCATCTTCGCTGCTATCTGCTACAAAGCCAGGCACCTTGTGGGGACAGGCAGGAGGCAGGATGCTAGAGAACTGGCCGGAGCTATCAATGCGCGGTGACTTTTCGGTGCGCTTGCCGCCCTTGCGACCCTTCTTCTTAGCCTTGCCCTCCTTGATCACGAACTCGGGGCCTGAGGGAACCAGATAGTTGAAGTTAAACTCGGAGCTACGGGCCGCCGAGGTGTCGGTTGTCAGGCACAGGTCGTTCACCACGGCAGAGTAGTCAATCTCTGCATAAAGGCTGTTATTTATGCTAGCAATGAGCTCCTCGCTCAAGATTTCGTTATCCTTGGTCTCCTCCTTGAGTCTCTGCTGCAACGATTTGACGGCATCAGTGATGGTCTTCTCACGCTGGCGGTCGGATGGCAACTCGAAGCCCTTGTTGTAAGCCATGGAAGCCTCCTCCTTGAGCTCCAAGTTAGCCAACTTCCGAGAAGAGCGGCCATGGCGAGGGCTTTCAGCCCTACGCTGGCACTCGAAGCATGTGCAGTTGGTCGACAAATGGTCGGCGGAATTATACTGGCGCGTAAACATGTCCATGGACTTGTAGACGGGAGAGCCGTCCTTGCGTACGCGGTCGAAGTTCTTCTGGGCGCGGTTGATATACGAGGGCGAGAGACGCTTCTTCTGGTGGGCGTTGCTAACACGCAGACGAAAGGTCTTTGAGGGGTAACGCAGACTCTCGGGTACCTCCATCGTGTTGGTTGAGGGCATGGTGGAGACGAAAGCCATAGCGTCGTTATATGAAGATAGCGATGCTGTGATATTGGCTTAAAGGTATATTTCAAGGAGAATCGAAAGTATCAAATCGGCTGTGTGGGTTGCTAGTGTAGTTGGTGCCGTCCTTAAGCAACGAAGAGGCACAACGGACAAAAGAAAAAGAAAAAGGGAAAAAAAGGAAGAAGAAAAGGAAAAGTGGCAGGATACAAAGAGATTTTGTGAAGAAAGAGGAAAAGAAATAATGAGTTATTACTTATTATTAACAAGCAGGCAGGCAGACTTGGCCGGGCGTTCAAGGGGAAGGAAGGAACAAAGAATCAACACAGTAGCTGCTCTGTACACAAGGTTCCTTCGTGCGGATGACCAGGAGCAGCCGACCAAGGAAGAATGAAATCGAAAAAAATAGAGACGATGATAACGATAGAAGTATTGAAAACGGTAAGATAAGTACAAAACTACATATACACCAAGATAACACTCGATGAACGTATTGGTTGTATTGGCGGCGGTGGTGGTAGCAATAGAACTTGTAATGGAGGTGGTGTTTATTGGTCAAGACAAAGGCGGAGAAGAGCACTAGCTTGTTGGGTCAGAAGGCAGAGAGACGGTATATATCAATATAGTTGTACGTGGTCGATCTGAAAAAGAAAAAAGAAAAAGAAACCAGGTGCAGCTGTACATGTGTACTAATATGTATGTATGTGACAAGGAAAATAAAGCAAGACAAGATGCAACCGAGGTTGGTAATGGCGGGCTGTGACACCGACTTATCTGTATACCTCGTTAATGGTTTGATTATTACGACTGCTTACCACTATACTAACAAATTGTCTGGCTGTCTATCTATTACTACTATTGCTGGCCTGTGACGACACCAAATTTCCAACACAGAATCCAAGCCAGGATTGACTGTTTCTCTCCTCCAAACCCCGGTCTACAGACAAGGCAAATGCAAGGCAAAATACTAAGACGCACCAAGGCTTTTTTGTTTTCTTTTTTTCATTCAATTTTATGCATGTGGAAATGGGGCTTTAATAGCTATCTAGCGCCTCGGTATCATACACAGCCCTTAACTGATACTAGTATACGATGTAAAGTGAATGACAGCCTACTTCTCAACAGTGACAAGCCACTGAGATACAGAGCATTTCTTATGGTTTCGTTGTATGCTATTCCTGCGCATTTCAACTTCTAATCCTTTCCGGGAAAAACCACCTCATTGGGAACCCGTCTCAAAACCTCCGAGCATTTTGTACCTTGTACTATAAACCCTCTTACAGCAGTGTGGTTACTACCTGAAATCTACCTTCTGCATAACTTCGTGAGTTGAGAGGCTGCCCAACCCTTAGACACACTACCATAAGCATAGGGTAGACTTCAGTAGTAGATTTGCCCCAGCTATATTTAAACCAACTACCTCTTGCGAGGTCGGCCAGGCGTATAACCACTACGCCATAGGGACAAGGACCAAGCCTAGCCCAGGCCAAATCATCCAGCAAATCTTGAAGTTGAGCATGGGCCTATCCGACTGACCTAGATAGCCGATGAGTTGATATGCACCATTTTGTGTCTACAAGACAGAGGGATTTTTCTCAGAAGGGCAACATTATTATAGCACAGGCAACACAAGACACAGCTACACATCTACACATTACTGATGGTTTTATTGCACAAAAATGCCCTAGTAAGCAATGAAAAGTGCTATTCTGTGCTGTCTGATACTGCTCAATTCGAGTGTAATCTTCCGGCCGACCACATGAAGGTGTGATTCATGACTAGACAGTTACAGCCCGAAACACTCCAGATTAGGAATGGAGTACTTGTTTACTAAAGCAAGTACTAAAGCAAGCGTCTCGCAAAGAAGGCCGAGCTTGCTTTTGTTATCAGCCTTGTTTTTTTACAACATATGTACATATGTATTTAGGACCCTTTTTCTTGATTTGGTCTTGATGGGTCAGCTGGTCGGCCTCTCAAGATAATCTATGCATCAAAGATAAGTCAAGTCACAATCTCCCTAAATCTGACGCAATTGCCTAATCACGAACAAAAAAAAAGGTATCTCTAGCAGAAAGCAAAACATGATAACATGACCCCATGTTCATTAGTAAATACATAGTTGAACTAGAGCGGATGTCCTTTTTATGGAGACTATCCATTTCATTCATTCAAACATTCCACTTGCTATACTTGTATTGAACTAATAAGTTGATGATATTTATCCATCCCCCAAATAAACAAAGCCCCAGTTAAACAAGTGCTCCGCTCTTAACATCGGATCGCCTATGTTTTCTTTGCATCAAGGCGAAAGAGAGAAGTGGGTTGATATCTTTGTTGTATTCTTTTCTTTAATATTGTCTTGTCTGCATCTATTTTGATCTCTGTATTTCTGTCTGATTTCATTTCCTTTCTAGTCTCGCCGTATTCTCGTTGTGACTCATCCTTTTTTTTATATATATCTCCGTCTAGTTCCCTCGTTCCGTCCGTGTCACAGAATCGCCCAGCCAAGCCATTCACTCTTCTCCCTTCATAGCATATATGTAATCTCTGATAAGCAGCCAGGTAAATAACTAATCAATTTCACTGTACTCCAGATCAGCTTCTTTACTGATTCCATCCACCTAGAAAGCGCCTAGAAACAAAGCCAACGGCTGCGCCAATGACGAGCTAAGGCGTTGACACGCCTATTCCCCGCTATGTGTCCTACGCTAGGAACAAATCGGCCATTGAAGCATAATGAGACAGTGGATACTTTCTGGAGGTTTCTGGCTTATAACTACTCACACAGGCAACTAACTAACTATAGAAATTGCTCTTATGGAACAGAGGCTATGCCATGATATCGACTCATATCTTCTCATATCTATTTAGATATCTAGATTACTTTCTAGGTTTCAGAAAGATACGGCGACAACATAACGCAGGCATTTTCTTTTTACCTGTGTAGAATTACGCAAAGAACAGAAAGAACATGGTGTCCTCATGAAAGCCTGGTAGATCTAAGTTCCATCTACTTTGTTGTCATTCCCTGAAGAGCCTCTCATTCTTTTTCCAACTTCAGGGATCCCCAGAAACATCGATATCGCGAGGGTAAGTAGTAATTTAATGCTTGTATCGGATACTCTCGCTTTACTTTTCTGTTGGAATGATGAAATTGTCACCTAATGTACAACTAAGCAGAGGGAAAAAATCCCTTTTTCAATGCGCGAGCAGCACATCACCTATCAAATAAGGAACATCAGCAGCGGGCATCCTGTACTCGCAACCGAGACAATATACATGTAGTTGTATGTGACATACATACATATACATGCAGCCCGCCCACTTATGCATGCCAACAAACAATATCATGAAATCCTTTTTGCATGATTTTTTTTTACTTTTTTCCATCTAAATCAAGATGATTTTTCTTTACTAAATCGAAACTAAGGTGATAAATATATCAACTTACTATCTAGATAAGTAGAGAGTTTCACTTATATGTTTCGATTTTACTGGAATTTGTGTTAAAGCTTTCACATTGTTCGTCATCATTATCTCATATTGTAAATCTACAACATATTTGATTTCACTATCTTCCAAAGTCGGCTATCATTGATAACTTTAGCTCGATTGTTCGTTAGGGTTGTTGTCTTTTCTAAAGAATTTCTCGATCGCGACTTCAACCATGGCTTCAGTGATTTTTGCCACCAATAAAGGGATGGTAGTCGAGACCTACTGTCAGATTACTCTAATATTGGATTGTCCTTTTCCCTATCTATCTACTCGGGTCGGTTATGACATCATCGAAGTATGATATCAATCAAGATCTAAGCCACGACAACTTGAAGTTTGCTTGTTCTCACATGTTCTTTTATCCTACTCTTCTCATTGACAAATGTTCTGACTTGTCAATTATATTTGCTGTACAGTGCATTCGGCACTTTTTTTTAACTGCATCTTACTAAGATTCTGTCAAGTAAGTTGATGTATCTATACTTGTTGCTATTACACGTCTGTATACATATATATATATACATCATGCATACCTTCATAGCTATAAAGTCGTATAAGATTAGTGATTAAGAAATAAACGTTATGTGAAAACACCAGACATAGTTGGATAGATAACGTGCAGCAATATAGGTTATCATCCAATCTAGATAACCTCGGAACTTAACCCTCGTGCTTAGTCTACTAGAAGGTCTTTAGTTATACCCTTCCTTTAGAGAAATGCTACAAGTTCAAGCAATTATGAGACTCTACTGAGCTCATGGTTAGTTTTGTTTCTTCTTCACGTGCAATTAAGCGAAAACGGATTGTCATGAGGGGTGACAAGATACATGATTATACACAAGGGTATACTAGGGTTATATAATTAATGAACCGTGATCTTGTCATACATTTTGAGTATACCCTAATAACCCTTACGTAATTTTGTACTGTCTGTATCACCGTCCACTTGACTGATAGGTTTGAGACGATGAAAAGGAGAAAACGTTATTATTACTAACTGAACTAAAAGTTATGATAAGAATTATTAGATAACAAACTATATTGCCTGAATGATAAATTAGTTATTTTCATTTTCAATAAAGTATTCCCGTTGCGATAACTCCGAAATCCTCAAATTCCTAGATACCAGCGATCCAGATACACAGGCCGATATTCCTATTATCACGACTGCAAATCACGGTGATCCATATTGAGTGGACCTAGACACCTAGAATTTGGGTCTACACCATCGTCTGGAACATGAACTGGCCTTGAAGAGCTATCCGGAGTAGATTTAGCCTCACTGGTAAAATCTCCATGTGCATCTGGTGGTACATGAATCATGTGATTCAAGGACGGTTCCACGTGACTCCCAGGCAACTCTTGGGGCGCATCCGCTAGTTTCTTGCTAGGAAGCTCGAGGATTGCGGAGTGAATTCTGCTCGACATATCAGGACTGTCGAGCTCGAATATAGTCGGGGGAGGTGGACTGTTCATGCCTGACGAGAGAGTTTCATTGTATGGATGTGGTGTGATGCCTGCAGAATGCCTGAATGTCGACGGCGTAAGTGGTGATACAGAGGCACTAGCTCTTTTTGACGCGGCTTTGGTGTCACTGAGGAATGGATCGGTAGTGGTGGGATATTCTGAAGATGATCGAGTGGTGTCCTTGAGAGTTTGTTTGCGGCGACGCCACATAAATATGCACATGGCAGCTATAGCAGCCACTCCGGCGATGACACCGATAGAAATAGCGGCCTTTGCTCCAGATGACAAGCCAGAGTTATCACTGGATTTTGTTTTTGAGCTGAGAGAAGACGGAAGGTTGGTGTGGTTTCCGGTAGAATTAGATTGAGCGAGTTTGTTGATTGAATATTGTGAGGGCATGCTTAGCCTGGTGACATTGGCCCCCCAACTCTCATTGCCGATACGACTGCCAAACACAAGTGAGTTGTTTGAGATATAAAATACCCTCCAAGTATCTAGGATGCGGTCCCAGAAAGCTGACAAGTCAGCGTTAACCTCATCCGCATCCGGCCAGTCCGAAAAAGCACCGTGGAAATCCCAATAGTTACCGTAAGGCCAGTAAGTTGGGCCTCTACCAGTATAATTGAGGTAGTAGACTTTTTTATCGTTACCGATATAGAAAAGGCTGGGCATGGTATTGTTATAGACCGTCATGGTGACACTACCGTCTGTAGAGTCAAAGTTGGTGAGATTATAACTTCTCGAGCCTTGTTCGAGCGAAGTGTCCGAAGTATTGGTTGAGTTGTAGATGCCGTAGTCGAATTCTTTGGGTAGAGAGTCTAAATAACATGCACTTGTTAATAAGTTTCAATAGTATACGTCGTAAGAATGAACAGACTTACCGATCCACCACTCATCGGCGTCGTCCAGTAGTTGGGAGATATGTATATCATCGTCATTCACGGGATAGATGACCGTGACATTAGCATCATTGGAAATAGCTGAGCAGATTGTCTTAGCTTGTGCTGTGTCTACTGAAACCCGGCCCTTTTGAAACCAGTCTCCTTTGATGACATCGCCTTCTACCATCTGTACAGCTCTATGAGAGTCTAGATAGAAGAGAGAAATTAAACCGTCATAGCCCGTTACAGCACTAATAGGACTGAGAAATAATACATCGGTGTTGTTGATACCTGCCCTATCGGTGATATTGACCAATAGATCGTATGTTTCGGACAGACTAGGTTGGCAACTGTAACGAGCAAGCATTAGTGAGCCGTCAGAGCCTTGGTAGAACAAGATGGTCTAGTTCCCGGTAACGGGTACCGTAGACTTGTTAGTATTCGGAACATAGTACTATATACGAGAAAGGCATGCATGGATATAGAATAAGCTTACACTGTTGTAACCATCACTCGAATGAAATGCTATGCTGATATCACTGTCATTATGCATTTTGAAAGGCTTCATGACGACGCTCATGGGCCAGTCATCGCTGTACTGCATATCACAGCTTCCCATGTATATATGTATGCCATCACTGACAATAGCCTGCATATAGCCAGACAATGCCCATGATGCTATCTTATCGACGGCGGCTGCCTGTGTAGCAAACAGTGCCGCTAACAGTAAGAAGACGTACTGAAGCATATGCGGTAGATTAAAGAAGGTGAAGTGTAGATCCAAAGAACAAAAAAAGAGAACGGGGAGAAGAGAAACGATACACCCTGTGGAATAGAAGTGGAGAGGATTAGTACTGTAATTTGACTTGTGACTTTATCGTGCCGTCCAGATTACACAAGAACCGAAGCAGCTAAAAAAAAAAAGTAGCCAAGAAGAGCGGGAATTTTGACAAGCGGGCGAAGGGGTCTATTTAATTCTTTCATGATGGCCTAACTTCAAACAAGGCTTGGGCAGTATTTATGATTTTTGCTTAGTTGATATTGTTGTATAGTATGTGTAATAAAAGAATGGCTCTATAGGTAGTATGCATGCATGCGATGAACGCCCCGATTCTATTACTATGTATCTGTATGTGGTATTGAACAAACTTGAGCACTTTTCTCTTCATTGACAAGTAGAATGGGAAGCTATAACTAAACTAGAAAGAAAAAATAGACAATAAAAAGTACAAAGGATATATGTGATGTCTCCTTCCCATCTCGCTAACTGTATCTCCTCGGCTCGTTTCTACTATACATTTGTGATAACTTGCTTTTTTCTTAACTATCTACAAAGGACTCGGTTGTGGATGTAGCTGAATACATGAGAGAAGAGAGAGAGCCCATAATTGAGTGATGGCTTGGTAAAGTAACACTTGGCTCCCTTTGACTCTGTTGTATTTATCCGTGGAGTTTATCCTCCTTCTTGAGTAAGAAACTTCTTCTGGAGAGATGATAGAGGGGAACATAGCCTTCCTATTTTCAACTACATGTACAGATATATCAACAAGACAGCGGCCACTTCTGGGTTAGAGTAGTAGTACATATTAGCTACACAAAACTACGTATATCTATACATATATCAGTTATACAACATGTGTATCTATGGTGATGTCTATCTTTTCCAGGTGGCTGCGGCGCGGCACTACAGTCAATGTGACAATTTCTCTATGGGACAGAAAAACTAAGCTTATCTATTATTTGGGCACAATATATCTGCATGATCGAGGCTAATATGCAAGGTTTTGTAACCTTTGGAATCATTGCTTACGGTATCATTTCATTTGTAAGGAGGCTAGCTATTTTCTTCCCACAGTCAAGACAAAAGAAACTAGATAAGCCCACAAAATTCTGTCTTGTATATGTCGCTGAGCTTTAGCGTAAGTTAAGCTACTCTGATTGTCTGCTAACTACATATCTACAGTCATCTATCGGTGCTATTTTATGGTTTTTGGGCGATACACAACAGGAGTAGACAGATAAGAGACGCCAAAATAGTTCGTGGGATGGTGATTTACAGGCATACATACATATGTAGCGTAGTTCTCGGTGACTTTTTTTTTGATATAGAAAAAATTGCAGTTTAGTATGACATGGGGCATCCTGCAGACCGGAAACTTTGATGAATTTAGGATGAGTAAGGGTCTATGAAGGTAAAATTAAATTGAGAATTAAAAGGCGGATGGGTTGTGGGCCCACCTATTTGGACTCTAGAGTATAAAATCCTCGACACTTTTTCAATTATGGTTTCTGTTCAAGGCGTTCAAGGTTAAGAAGAAGGACCTGATTTTCGAGATCTGTCAAACACACATATATACCGAGCCTATTTAACGCCCAAAGCACATTTATACGGGAGCTTAGCGGTTGGTACATAGCTTGAATAATTTTTGCTCAAAGGTCGAGACTAGACTTATCATGACGACATTACAATCAAAGCCGTGTCTAATGTATCCTGATCGGTATGGTGTGGCTTAGATGGGACACCAGCGACAGACAAAAAATCTAACCCCTGAGGTGCCGACCTGGCTTCAGTTCTTCTGGCTGACGAGGAATATGGCTTGGTTGGCATCGAGCCTGAAAGTTGTGCAGGAAGACTATTGGCATTGGGTGCTTCATAGACAACGATTTCCGTGCTTTCTTTTTCTCTCCGCAGAGTAACATCAGCCCCGCTCGGACCATATGCAGTAGGCTCTGAAGCTTTGACTTGACGGCGACGATGTATCCTATAGAGCCATACTAGAATTATAGCACTAACCAAAGCGAAGATGGTAATAGTGATACTTGCTTTCGCTCCCTGTAGATATAGATGAAGTAGATGCATGTGCTGTAGAGCCTGTTCCTGATGAATTCCCACTGTGATGAGGAGGAGGCACTGTGATGAGGAGGAGTAGGAGGAGAAGGATGAATCTGGTGAAGTCTCCGAGTCTTTGGAAGTAGTCGAGTTACTTGGGAAGGGATATGCTGTGACAGACTCGGCCCAGCCTTCTCCATCAATACGGCTAACAAGGGGCAGACTGCTGTTGCTGATATAGGATACACGCCAATAATGTTTGTCCACGTCGTACATCGCGGTAACTTTGTCGCTAGTATCGGCATCGGGCCGAACTCAGCAATTAAACAGAAGACCAGACGCCACTTGAGCCACTGTACTGTTGCCACGCGCTATCAGTGCCAACGTAGGATACCTATTTCTTGGTGGTGGTGGATAGCGTCATGCCAATCGCTACATCGGAAGAATCGAAGGAAGATAGAGAGTATGAGGGAGATATAAAGATATGACTGGAAACACGTTTAAAATTATTGCTATTGTTGCCGCCGTAATATGCGGTACCAAGTCGACTACTCGAGAGTAATGTGACTGTAGTCGTAATATTGGTAGGAAAAGTCCATTTGGTCGCCGGCAGATCACAGGAACCACCAAGAAGAAGGCTGTTGTTGTTCAAAACGGACTGGATATGGTCATCTAGTACCCACGAAGCTACCTTGATGCTGTGCCTTCATATTCGAAGAGAAGGGTAGCAGTTGCGATCAGATTTAGCGGTCAAGGCATTGGTTTCTAGAAACCCAGGGACTTATCATAGTTAGTTTGTTTGTATCATCATGCAGTCTATGTAACTAACTAGTTACCATATCAGATTATGCCTATATCGAATTGGACCATAGGCTGTTTGTGGTTATGTTTATCTGCTACTTGTTAGGTTCGGAGTTATTGAGAATTGATGACGCGAACGTTGCTTTTGTTTGGGTTTTTCATAAATCTATCCATGATTTAGGTTTAACTAAAATAAGGATCAAACTTTTTATATGGCTACATACATATGTACGTAGCATGATACAATGTATTGTTGTAACGATGTGAGACTCCGCTGATTAAAGACTGCTAAACATGAAGATACCTTACATTCGCTGTATTTTGGAGAGGCCCCTTTGAAGAACGCACAGCCGAGTTTTAGATGTGACAAGTAGTATAGACGTTTGGTTTCGGTGGGCTATCTACAAGATGGCTGGCCTCCTTGAATGACCGAGTTGTATCAAAGACCCAATCCAGCAACACAACTGCATGTACATACTCGAAGTTGACTAGTAACCCCGCTCTAGACCGTACTTCTGCATCATATCAGACTAGACAAAGAAATATAAAGGGCTCAAGTGACAGACACTGTGACTTGCTACGACCATCTTTCAGTACGGAGAGGAGTTGGACTCTGACAGTAAAATGATTCGGAAGAGAATAGAAGCGATATAGCTAGCAATACGACTGTGGCAGAGCTCAGGTACTTTGGGAGTAAGTTGAAGGCATAGTTCCTTCGCATGGGGTCTTTTGGTCCACCATACAATCGGAACACTCCAGCCAACCTCCTTATGTACAGTATTGAATATAGAGGATGGAAAATATAGGTTCGAACAACCTGATTCTAGGTTAGCAAGTACAATCATTCTTATATATATACATCTGATAATGGGAACCTGAAGCCTACGACCATAGCTCTGGTCATAGGCTAGCTAGCTTAGATACTATAGTATTTCATGTAGTTATAGCTGGAAAGTGGAGGAGTAGAGTGCTAAGATACCAACTAATTCATCTCAATCGATTATTTCATGGTGACAGTATCGACCGTTTATGAGCAACCGAACTTTGGATACTATAGAGTTTGCTAGCTGCACATATTACTAGTCTGCTAGTAGTAATGGCCGAAAGGTTGTAGGCAATATTTTGCCTCTTTTGCCTCTTTTGCCTTTTTTTGCCTTACAATAATATAAAAACAAAGCCCCTTCTTGCTCAAGACAACATAGAATGCTATACGATAGCGTGTCAAGTATGGGCGACATATACGACATGTCTAAGACTATCTTCCGTACGACTGAGAGTTTGCTTGAATCATGCATTATATTGATTGTCATTCTGACTATATTACGAACAAACAAGCCCTACGAGAGGATCTTTTATGACAGCCTAATAACGCTCACCAAGGCTGTCGTTGTTTCTCCTTTCTGCCAAAAAGGTATGCTTATTATACACCATCACAAGGAATGCTACATGTCTCTCTACGCTGCATCCGGTTATCAAACTTACGTGAACTATGTATATTATAGACCCCGACATATATCGAGAACCCGAAGATGGAAAACGACGCTCCGAAGAAGACCCTACTACCAATCAGAACAAACGGCATCGTAGTGACGGTCATGGCAATGCCTATAGTAGAGACCAAGACAGCCATGATGATAATGATGCTAGTCAAGACCGACACAACCAAAACGGCAACTCAGACGCAGATGATCACCGTGATGATGGTGATAGCAACGGCGGAGGCGATGGCGATAACATTGACGAAACTGACCACGATAACGACAAATTCCCATGCCCATTCCGCCGAAACGACCTGGGACAAAGAATGAGCTGTCCGCAGATAGTATCCATGAGCTACCCGGACCTCGAGAACCATGTTCGGACAGACCATGGCGTGAGTTATGGTTCTGGACAACATTATAGCAACGACGAAAACGACAGGGTTCGATACGCTAGACTCTATGATCATATCTCAAACTTGATTACTCGCGATGATACTACGGATTGGAGTGGAACTACTGCTGGTGACAATGAGCTTCCTAGTAACACTGAACGTGGCAGTAGCAATGAGCGCAGTATCAATGAGAACAGTAGCAGCATGGCGAGTGACGACTTCGTTTCGCGTGATGTCAGCGTTGAGCCTGGTCACTTGATGATCAATGTGGGCGACCAATTCTGTAGTAGACCCTCTGTGTACCACGATGCTCTTTCTCTCATGGAGTCTGGCACATCGTCATATGCTACCGTGGTAAGCGGAGGTTTACATTCATTTTACAATACCGAGCTAACTGAATTACCCTATTCTGATGGTTCGGACTATGCTGACGATAGAGATCGGGTATACGAAGTTGCTGATCTCGCCGAGGAACCTGAAGGCAGATCCACATTTATGACGAATACCACTCACTGTGCAGGTGAAACTACCGACAACATTATATAGGCTGTGCACCACACCATAGACTAAGTTCTTTACTTCTTATTTAGCTTGTTCGATCACCTCTTTTCCTTTGTTTTTTTTTCGCCGTAACTGGGTATATTTTCTTTTTTTGTTCTATATCGAAAATACAATAGAAAAACCAAAAAAAGAGCTAGTTAATGAACAAATTTTTTTTTAACTAGCAAAAACTGACATGGCCTCCCTTTGAATTTGTTTTTATGCGATGGATGCGAAACGCCTATCTCTCACTATATGCTAATGTATGTGCTGTGCGAATTTTAAGCGCATGTCAAAAGAAAGTAGAGCTTAGTGAGCTTACTAGTGAAAACTTTACTTTTGCTCAGGTGACTTACATACGTCACATAAATTAAATTTTGAGGCTTACAACGTATTCTATTTTTATGTCCAAATGATAACATGATCAATGCATGATACAATTCAGGTAGGGGCCGGTCAAAAGTGCAGAAAGCATACGTATATACAAACCTCCTATTCCGATATCGAACATCCCATTGATTCTCTGCTTCACTATGCTACGCACTGCTAGTTTCTTCTGAATCTGATTAACTCAACGTACCAATATAACGTGCTATAGTATGGTTTACTGTCATTTCCCACATACAACACAAGCTAACTACAAGCTAACTTTATTCTTAGGCCGAAAAAGGCAGATATCAAGGCCACGGTGACCAGATATATGCTTGCTGTCCCCCATTCATGACATTCATGATCTTAGATTTTGATTTATACGTAAATATTTATCCTCGCGAGTAAAGTCGAGTACATCTACGAGACACACTATTTGAGAGAATAACACTCATTAAAAAGATGTCTCCAATACACCCTCTAGAACCAACGTATGGTAACACATCTCAACTAGCTTTTCATGAAGCTTTTATATCATATATTACATGTTCCACATTCATATTTAGTTTGATCTAGGTTTCACTAACAACTATCATGGGTAATTAGACCTAAGTCCGCATCATATCCTGTTTGGATTGATCTTAAAACGCGTAGCAAACCTATGGCTGTAGTAAAGAGAAAGATAACCGAGTCGAACGTAACCATCGGAACTAAAAAAATATCGAAACCTAAAAAAATGGGTGACATCAGTTACTACGACATAGACGGCAGCATCTATGAAAGCAACAAGAACCGAGATGAAGAAGAAGACGGCATGTCATCTACGGATGGTGAAGCTACGAACAAGATATCAGATCACATTCCATGCCCTTACTACATCTTTGATAACGCCACATACAGAGAGTGCCTTCACTTACGACTGAGCAACATCGGACGACTCAAGCAGCATATTCGCCGCAGTCATGGATTTTGCTGTGAACGATGCAAGCAATCATTCCGTTGTAACACCGAGCTAAAAAAGCACCAAAAGCTTGGTGACTGTGAATCTGTCCCACAGCGAGATGGGTATCTGGGCTCAAAGAACACAAAAGAGTCTGACGAGCTTTGCAAAAGGTACAAAGGCCAAAGTCGCAAGGAACAATACGACAAAATTGTCAAAGCCATCTTCCCCAATACAGGCACCTTTATCTTTGGGCCAGTTGTATACCACACACCACTACCAGTTGAGATTTTCCGTCGAGAGCAGCTTCGAACTCTCGAATCGCGTGTGCAAGAATTATCTCAGAAGCTTGGTCAGCTCTCTCTAGAGTCACGGACTAGCTTCTTGGGAAAGGAGATCAGCAAGATCATGGGACTAGGAAATAACAACCATGAGCTCCGTGAAATCTGGAAAAATGCTTGTTCAAACGGCTTGCGAGAAGATACGGCCACAGTAACTAGAAGCAGCGAACAACCTTATGAAGCCTTGGGGGACGTGTATCCACACTGTTTTGGAGATAGAAGGAATTCGCTCACCGAACTAGATGGAAGCTATGACAAATTTTCGTATCAAAGTATTGATCAGGAAGGTCTATATCTTGACTCCTGGGATCATAGTTTGGAAGATATCGGCGAACTTCTGATACAACATGACACTTTTGAGTAGTTATGATCCATTGCCCCGGACCCAAGAATAGTTGAGTCAAGTAATCAAAGTATCTAGGTTAATCAGTATTGAATAAGAAGTGATTCAGTGACTAATATTAACACGGTGGTCGAGAGGATGGTATACGTAATTATTCTCATCATTAGTTATTCGGTCTTTATGATATGTTACACTCAGTTTATTTTAATTTGCGCTAGTTATTGACATTGTTATATATTTTGCTAAGAATATGACAGGTGTCTACGGAGATTCAAGGTAGGTCAAGATGTTGTCCAAGTAACAGAAACTAAAGCTTGTAGACGTTCGTGTAACGGACTGGCAACATACTTTTTAGTACTTAACTTTTAGATACTTGTCCAAAATTATATGGCTCTATGGCTTTTGCAATGTCCATTAAACCTATCAGTACCTTTGTTTGATTGACCTATGAAACACATACAGTCATTCTCCAACAGTTATGGAACTTGTCAAGGCTAACATCATCGGTTCTATCGTGGAAGGTGGTCGACTAAATCCTTGTGGAGACTTTATAAAGGCAGGTACGGAAAACAGACTTTGGTGGGCATACGAGGCCGAAGAAGACGAGATTATTTTGGCTCTTGCCAATACTTATTGTATCTGAGACGTTACACAACTTCTACTCCATCTACACGCCGTTGCAAGACTGATATATTGGAGCGTAATATAAGGTCTGGGCGCATTGGCTTTTTTTGGGCGCATTGATCCTCCACACTCATGAATCAAGGACATATTAGCTCTACTTCCGGTTTGATTGGATTTGATTATATTCTACGTCTACTTAAATCACTGAGATTATACGACGCCGGGTTGGCTACCGGACAGATATTTAAAGTTCTCCGCTAGAGACAAACTCAATAGCTTTGTATGTGCGGGACAGATCTCTCTACTTCCGGAACAGCCCCGAAGGAAAGAGGTTCATATTAATATCTATCATTCAAACATCAAAGAAGCGCAACCTTCCCTCCTACAACCCTCGGGGGGGTACCTTTGAGTTCGAGTCCCCCCCCCNNCCTCCTTCGTCCAAAGACGAATTTTTCCCCTTCGTGGTGGGTTTTTAAGAGCGACTAGCACATATCCCCGATGCTGCTGTCCATTCTCTCTATCTTTTTCGACATTTGTCGTTCTCGATACACCGTATCGTGAGGCCTTGAGCCCGACTTTTCCCCTCTCGAGGGATGTTCTCACCAGCGACCGACCCCGCACCTTTCGATCACTAGTCTCCCGAGTTTTTCACCACACCTCAGGGATTCACACTCACAATCGGCGAGCAGCCCGTTTTGAAGGTTCCGGATGCCCGACCCCGGGGTGCGGGAATCTTGTTGCTGTTGCTTCATCCATAGCACCCGACTCGATTACACCAAAATTTTCTTTCTTACAGCCACGATCACCAGTCTCTTGGAGGCTCACTGGATAGTGGGGATGGTAGCTCCTTTTAAGGAGTTGGTCTTGTGGGACTGTCTTTTGGAGAAACGTTTTGTGGAGGTTTTTGAAGTTATGGAGGTATCCCCGGATACGGGTGGAAGTGGCAAAAGTGTTCCTCTTGAAAGGGTTGGAAGCTAGTTATACTGAGCAAACCCAGACACTAGGAATACAGAAAAACCGGTGCCAGAAAAATCGGGTTGATATCCGGAGTCAAAACTGAGCTCTTAGTTGATTTGATTTGATTATATCTTACGTCTACCTAAATTACTAAGATCATACGACGCCGGGTTGGCTACCGGACAGATATTTGAAATCCTCCGCTACAGAAAAGTTAAATCTCTAGACGATAAATACAATCATCGTCATCATCATCAAAGAAGCGGCCGCGTGGCCCAATGGCAAGGCGTTTGACTACGAATCAAAAGATTGTGGGTTCGAATCCCATCGTGGTCAGTTTATATCCGTTTACTCTTTTTACCAATCTACGATTGGATTTTTGTTATCATCTTCTCTAAGTGTTGATCAGTCTTAGTTTGTTTCTCTGCTAAAAGTTTTTTTTACATGTGATTAAATGTACCATGCTACATATTTTTGCGTTGGAAAGACAGGCATACTCGGCTTGATATCGGCTTCTGGTTTCGATTGTAACTAGTTAGCTATGGCACTTGACATATCAATGTTATGAAAGTAATTCATACTTAAACATCGTCAAATCAACAACTTGATCTGTTGACATTCAGTTGTTTCTCACGCACCATTTAGCTCATTGTCGTTGATATAAAGTGTGGAACCGTGCGAATCTTAGTCACGTGACACACAGTGTCGGTTTTTGGGAAACAAAACAAGTCGCGACTATCGCCACCTAACCATCATGTCAGAACTAGCACGAGAATCATCAGGCTAGACCAAAAACTCACACTTTCTATCTCAACAAAGGTAGTAGCCTGCTGAAATCATCGACACGATTTTAGTTCTATTGTCAATCATCCTAGTTGAAGAATATTTCTTGAGTCTTCACGTTTGGGTCACAAAAAAAACAAGGCTATCTATCATCCACCCTTTCCGCCTCGAATAACCCTTGCATATTGTCCATCAACCATCCCGTTAAACATGGTGACCACCCGTTCAGCCAGTCGTGGCGCATCCGTCCCGCCATCGGACTCCGTCTCGATGTCATCCGGCAAAGGCAAAGGCAAGAACAACGCGTCAGCCTCGCGCAGCACTACCACGACCAGCAAGTTCACGCACATCCCGACGCGCACGACGCTCGTATGGATGGCAGTCAGCTGTGTGTTAGTGACGTGGGATTTCTGTTATGTCTTCCTACGCCCGCATTCGATGCCGGGAGGATCGCTAGAGGCTATTTGGGCGCCGTATGCCATGTATGGTGAGGTGGACTATGTTTATGGTTTCAAGGCGTACAATGAAGGAAGCGGATTCACAGGCGCACAGAGCGCGTTGAATGTCATCGAAACTCTCATGTATGTGGTTTACATGGTGGCGGCGCTTCGTGGCTCTGGAAGCATTCGGGGTGATAGTGGAAAACTGGTTCTCTTGACTGGATTCTCGGCTGCTGTTATGACTTTGAGTAAGACCGCATTATATTGTAAGTGGTTTAAACTAATAAGGCTTCTGAAGTCAATATCCTTTAGTACTCGTTAGCTGACTTCACCCTGTGCAGGGGCAAATGAGTATTTCTCCGGGTTCGAGAACATCGGCCATAACGATATGTACACTATAATCACCATGTGGGTCATTCCAAAGTAAGTCATCTCTTTATCTGTTTGTCATCCTACCCTATAGCTTGGTTTGGAGTTTCCGTCTCGCTTAGAATTAGCTTTGAGAATTAGAAGAAAAAACGTTGCTATGCTCGCTAAGATATTACTTTTCTTTGCTAACCAAGTAATAGCGCGATGTGGCTCATCATGCCCACTTACATGATTCTTATCATGGGTCGTGATATCCTCGTCTCTATGACTGGGAGCCCTGCCAAGTTGGAGTAGGATGATCATAAACTTTGGCGTTCAGACTCGGAAAAAAAAACCGACGGTTTTCGTATTACACTCTTTTCAAACGCAAAATCTAAAACAAATGCGTGTTGATTTTTGTGACTAAGTCTAACTCCTTAAGGTGTAGATTGTGCATATAAGTCAGTGGGGCTGCTGATACTCAAGTGCTTCTCCACCAAATAAAGTTTCTGTGCTAAAGATTCCAAAGAACCTTGTTGGCAAAGAAACACAACGGAACCGAAATCTCATAAAACGATAGAAAGACAGCAAGAATATATTAGGAAGCCAATAAAGGTGTGGGACAATAATGACAATGGACAGGTCTTTGTGATTTATTGGGTTCTTAATTTCTTATATAACATAGCGGTGAAGAATGAGACAAATCGGTCGGATGGCGGGTGGTCTCATAATGACGCGGCGATAAATCAATATTTAATTCCCTACAAGAAGTAATTCCATATACAGCATTTCGATGATACACAATTATAGTGAAGTAATTTTCGATTAACATAGTATCTCAATATCCAATGTATATACTGCTCTTTGGATATTATATTACTTGTACGCTGACTGATCGATCTACACCGTCAATCAAATTGTCAACTGATAGTACATTTCTAATGGTTACACATATAACTATAGGATCATATCCAACTCTTCCAGGGCTAACTCGTAATCAGAATAATGGAAAATTAGGCAGAAATATGAATGGGACGGCAAGAAGGAAGAAAGGTTGCCACATGATCAAATATGGCCATGTCAGGATGAATATCTCTTGTTCTTATGATCGAGTAACCGGTCTTTTGGAAGCGGTGTGTTGGGGAAAGTCCGAAGTATGAACTAGCTGCATATAGAGTAAAGCTGATGCTTTCATGTAACTTGAAAAATAATCGTGTGATGAGCTTGCAACTACGGATATAAGTACAAGGTGACGGCACGAGGTATTCCGTATCACGCACCTGAATAGTCTATACATCTCAGTAAATATACATTTTATAAACAGTCTTGTGTAACTTTGGTATAATTATCAATTGATAATATCATATAGAGAAGTCATGAGGTAATAAACGTGATTTTATTTTATGTTTTTAGGTGAACTAAATAAAACAATTGTAATCTGGGTATCCAAGTGAAAAGTAATAGTAGTACTAGAGCATGTGAAAGAATAGAAAAGAGAGAAGTACAAAGGAAAAAAAATAACATAGTTAAAAGATGTAGCGGTTTTTTTTTTTGTGTAAGCAACATATGCTTTTGACAAGTAGTAAACACACTGGAAAAAAAGAAAGGCAATTTGAATTTTATGCGGTGAAGGAAATGAGGAGAACATACTCGGGAAGATTAAGATGTAATTATAATTTCTCCTTCTAGCCAAGAGAGCAAATAGGAAAAGAGTAACTTGACTGTGAAACAATCAGTTACAGTACATCATATTACAATGACTGGCTGATACAATGGAACCAGAGGAAAAGCCAACTTCGTACTCCACGAAATAAAGTATTGAAAACATTTAATAGTTATAAATAGAATGAAATCGGGAAGAAAATGTGAGCAGAAATGACTGAAAAGAAAAAAAAACCTTGCTCTGAAATCTGATAGATCAGGATGGATGAAATGAGTGGAAGAAAGATACGTATGCGGCGGATCGTGCAGGATCATGGGTTGTTTGGTTTGGTGTTAGTATGTTTAAGTGACAAGAGATGAATAACGTGTAGCGACAGATGGGAATGGAAATAAATAGCAGCAGTAGCAGTGTCAAGAGAAGAAAACAAGGCGGAACAATCGAATGCAAACTTGAAATAAGGCGAGCAGAAGAGGGGATATGATAGGTTCAGGCTGTGGCCCGCATTGAGACCTCTATGCGGGTGTATGGCCTCCGATGTTGCTGAATACCTCCCACTCCGAGCTACGGGCCTCAGTAACCGGCGTCTGAATGCGAAGGGGCATAGTACGGCTACGAGAAGAGGCATTATACACTGGACGTGTCTTCATCTGGTGGTTCGTCGACTTGGTGGCAGGGTTGAAGTTTATCAAAGTCGACGATGTGAACGTGTGAACACTAGTACGAGGACGAGTTTTATCGTAGGAAATATTAGGAAATCCAGTGAGAATAGGGGACGTGGGAGGAGATATTATAGGAGTCGGAATGTAGGCAGCACTGCGTCGACGCATAGGGATCGAGATATTGCCACTGGTCTCCCAAGACATCACACACTTAGGCGACTTGGGGCTAATGGCAGGAACAGACGTGTTGGCTGTTGAGTATGAGTCTGCCGTCGAAGTCGTGCCATTGCTGGAGTTCGACGATGTTGAGTGTGATCTATACGTCGTAGCCACTGAAGCCGTTATTTCACCTGAAGATGTTGATGGGCGGTGTTGAAGATCGACATTGGAGGGCAACGGGTCTGCCACAAACCTGGGCCGGCTCGCATCTGTAGGCAGAATAAGGGCGGGAGCGGTAGGAGATGTAGCCCCATTTCCATAGCCATCGATGATGATCTCGCGGAATTGCCGTGGCGCAGGCGTACTAGCATCCTGGGTGGGCCGGGGGTTCTTGAAGATGCTAAGACGACGGAACATCTCTCCTTGGGCAAAGCTGCGACCTAGACTCATGGCACGACCAACGTTTGAGTTATGTCCTGTAGAGCCTTGATGCGACAATGCAACCGGCGCACTCATGTTACGGTGCTTGGGCGATAGGTAATCAATATCCGGTTGGATCTCAGACATCAGACCAGAAGGCATAGTTGGTATAGCCAGGTTAGAGGGCATGTAAGAGTCGGTGTTTCGACGAAGAGACTGAGTTCGGCGGACAGCTTCTTTCCAAGGCGGCAGGCCGACGGTGGAAACAGCAAGGAGATATCGAGCCGTGTCGATCTCGCGGACTTCCATCGGGGGCTCAGTGACACTTTTGAGACACTGATAGATTCCATACACCAAAATCCAGCGGACTTTACGCGCGTCCACAAAGCTCAGCTTTTCCTTGCGCTCAATTTTCTCCGGGCGGAAAACAGAATCACGCTCAAAGTTTTGGAACTCCTGCACTAGGCTGTTCAAAGTCAGGTTCTCCTTGGAGCTATTTGACGCCGTTTTCAGAGCATCCACTTGCAGTAAGCGTCCCTCTGTTTTTGTCTTGTCTGAACGAGCGAGCCATGAAGTTATGCTAGCAGTACGAGTTGGCGTAGGAGTCCTCACATCGGGAAGTTTCGGTAGAGGATGTGGTAGAGACTTGAATCTACAGCGGAGATCGAAAGAGGTTACGCTTTGTACGGCACAGATTCCACCTTGTGCGAGGTAAGATGTGCTTTGCGATGAAGTGAAGGAATAATCGACCAGAAACTTGTACAGGCACTCAAAATCTGTGCGCATCTCGTCATACACATCCTTGTGAAAAACAAGCATGTGTGAGTCCACAGACTGCGGTGGGTATTGGCCGAACTTTGCTTGGTGAAATTTAACGAGGAATGACCGAAAGCGATTTAGATGATGTCTCGCTCCAGCTGTTAATCCTAGATGTTGCTCGGAAAATTCGTCGTCGAGGAAGTTTTGCAGCATTTGTGAGGTGTTTGCTAAACGGCGATCATAGTCAGCTCTCGCGCGACGGATAAGCTTTAGTGACACGGAACTCGTATACTAGATGTTGTACTTTGTTAGGATCGCGGTATATTCCCCCAACAGAATAATGACAATAGTAAAATTTATTGAGTTACTTACACGATATTCAGAGCTGAGGAACAGTTGACTATTTAAACCAACACAATGGGCAAATGCATCAATGTACATTTCTCGAAATTGGAAATATTCACTTACATACAAAATAGCCAGTGCATGATTAGGCAGATTTTGCATGTTCAGATAGCCCTCCTCTTCCAAAAAGTCTAGTAGGTCGTAGATGTTGTTTGTACCGGGTAAACGGAGCTCTTGCATGCTAGCCATGAGGTTGACAATGGCACCACCCAGATGGTCACCGACTAGAGATCTACGGCAAACCCATGCGAAGAAGTTTCGGGTGGCTATATGAAAACGGATAGCTTGCTGCTTATCAGCTCTTGGGGGAGCAGGAATGAAGAGCTCGACAGTCCGGCGAGGGTTCATCCGATACCACATGTCATAGGCAGCATAGCTAGAACATTCTGTCACTATGGTACCCCGAGGATCCTTCGCAACGTATCGTTCTATCAAGGGATGACATCTAGCAGCAAGAAGAGATGATAACGATATCTTGAAGGCAGGTCCTCGTCGAGATGTTCCCCTTGCAAAAAGATACACCAAGCAAGTTCCGGTGCGGTCCCATAGTTCAGGGTCCTGGTTGACGAAATACGTCAGTATAGAGATTTTCAAATTTTTGGTGTATACAGCTTGATTGCATACCTTTTTCAAAGAGCTCCAATCATGAGATGTACGAGCAGCTCCATCCCAGCGTTTAATATGGGTTTTCGGAAGACGTCCCTCCATGAAATCACCAAAACGGCGTGCACGTGCACGGTCGAATGATTCCATAGGCAAGACACTGGAAAGAGAATAGCAGAAGGGTGGGAGATAATTTGCTAAAAGCAAAACCACACTATTCAACCTATAGAAACAAGTGCGTCTCTGATAAACTATAACGGGAAAGCCCGATCGGGCTGTGTCAATAAGAAGAAAAGGAAGAAAAAGAAAGAAAAGAAAAACTACAAAAATGAATGAGCGTATTAAAAAAAGGAAATCCCAAATACAAAGAAAGAAAACAACGAAGAAAAAAAAAGTGTGTGAAACAACACCTCCAGACCAAACTGCCCTGCACTATAACAAGCCTGGAGAAGAATAAGAAAAAAGAGAATAGAAAAGGGAAAAAAAAAAGAACAAGAGTCGAGAGTAAAAGTAGAAGGGAGCTCGTTTCTTTTGAGTCCCTCTCAAGCTTTCGGATTCGATATCCCTTATAGTGTGGTCTCCCTTGATTACTGTTGACTTCGGTGATTCAAATGTGTCTCTGAAGCTTGTCAGGTTCCCAAAAAAAAACAGAGAGACGTATATAGTAACAAGAACGAATCAATAGTTTCGGTAATGTGTGTCTTTTTTGTATGGCGCTTGGCTTGGTTTTGTGGAAGATGCAAGCCACAATAGCACAAGGAAGAACACGCTGAGAAAGCCACCTTGGTAGAGCAAAAACGTTGAAGAATACTAAAGAATGCTGGTTGATCGAGCGTGTAAAGTAGGTAGTTCAGCACACTGGCTGGGTATGTCTTGAAAAATATCTTCAGCTGAAAAATCACAGCAAGAAGCTAGCTGGATCGGGGTGTGTGCAGCTATAAGCGTTTGTTTCCCTGCGGTAGTTGGAACTATGTTGTGTCTGTGTGTTGTTTTTTTGAGTCTATGTGGCACACAGAGACTTTCCTCGGGACACCCGTTTGTATATAGCACTTTTATCTGATATACGCTTGGGTGGCAGTACCAATATCTGTCTGGTGCAACTGGGCCATTTTTACTGTAAGTAAATGTCTTCTTGTCTTCTTGCATCGTAGACCGACTTTATTGCTAACTACAACCACCGATGCGCTGGAATTGGCTGGGGTTGGTGGTCGATTCGCTTCCAGGCGGGCCACGTTCACGGCCGATTCCAGAAGGGCTATGATCGACAGAGGCTTGCAAGTAGCGTAGGAAAATACAAGAAAAAAAAAACACAGAAGCTTGTATGTTGGATCGTGGAGGGGTATGGGCAGATACATAGTAGATCCACGCTAAGATAAAATGCATAACAATAACGAAGGGAAGGCGATGGTGCCTAAAGGGGGTCAAGACTTACCGGGTGTATTTCAAGCCGTGGTCCACGACCAGCGGGATAGTAAGCAGGGCAAATCTTCCCCTCCTAATACTTTGAGGGTATCAATAGAGCAAAAGCTATGGTGTGGTGGCAAAAATGATACAGCCAAAGACGAAATGTCGTACAGAATGAGCAGCTCAAGCAAACAAAGCAGGAGGTAGATGAAGCAGGCGATGGAATACAATTCGTGCCAAGCCGAAAAAATAACCTCAAAGGAGATGGTGATGAACAAACAAATAGCCAAATGACAGAGTGATGAATAAATAAATAGTATAGAAATAAAAAAATAAAAAATAAAAATCCCAATCTGGTACAATAGAAAGAAGAGAATTCAGCTATGGGCTTGCACAATCCTGAAGCTCGATGGGAATGGTAGTTGCCATATACAATGGCGCAACCAACCAGCTAGTGCAACAAAGGCAGGCACGCAGCGGATATATGGTTCCTTCCTTCTTTATTGTCCATTCGAAGGAAGATGTTCAGGGCCTTCGGGCTAAAATAAGGGCGTAGACAAGAATAAGAACACAGGACTATCGCTTAGTTCAAGGGCGAGCCGACTTGAGCACTATTAAAGTGAATAGCCAAGAGGACCAAGGAAGTCAACAAAACATAGAAAACCAGAAAATTCCTAGAAAGCCAATCTGTTAGATAAGGGAAGGGCGACCTTGGTAGCTATAAGTGAGGACCGGACGAAAAGCGGCAGAAAGGGTTATGGTATCGATTTGTGCGTGAGTATGCACCATATGTAGTAAGAGATCATGATATAATTAAGCCATAGGAGTCAGTCTGACATACACATGCCCTATAGTGGGATTACGTATGAGTGACCCATCCATAGGTCAAGCAGTGCTAAAAAACAACAGCGGTCATAGAATTCATAACACTACTGCCACGGTGCATGCACAACTAGTGATACCAACATTATAGCTTCATTTTGTTTGGGCTAGAACATGAAAATAGGGCCAGATTGGGCTGGGCTGAAAATGGAGGCACTTGCTCCTACAACAGACACATAAATCAAGTTTGTGTATGTAGGTGCGTGTTCTTGGCACAAGACGGTGTGAGGAATAGGCAACAAACGAGTGATCTATATACTTCCCACTGCTTATGGAGGAGACAAGGCGACTAGCCAAATGGTAAAGGACGATGTGGAGGATGCTTGTATGAAGTGTAATATATGTCCTATAGTACAGAGAGTACTTATTTACATATCGCAAAAAACACCATGTTACGCTCGCTTGCATACAAGTGACCACAAGGTGTACGTAAGGGCGGCAGGTGAAGTCTTCAAGGCGATCAGCAGCGGTCGAATAGCAACGCTAGACTCCAGTATATGCGCATTTTTAAATGGGAAGAATATTTGTTCGAGTATAGTTGCGTACCGTTTTTCGTAACTGGGACCAGCGAATCTGCTACGATGAACCAGACAAGTAATCACACGTTAGACAGACGTGCCAATGATGTGAGTTTGTGTATAGTTTTAGCTGTGGTAGGGAAACACCCCAAAAAAAAATACAAAGCAAGAAATTAATCGAGTCTATATTACCAGTAGTATATAAAATCTGTGCAGAGGCACGATGGGGTCATAGGGTAAACGATACATCAAGAACTATCATGAGAAGTCGACTTCAAACGTATAAACGACAAAAAAAAATGTAGTAGCTAAGCCGGTACATAACACCGTCTTGGGGTAAAAACCTGGCCGGAAGTAGTAGCTGAGCACACAGCAAGCAGAGTAACATATATACAACCTAATAAATATACGCTGTATTTTTTCTTATGCACCAGTGACATCAGGCAAAGTGCCGGTCCGAAACGAGAACATCATAAAGCTTAGACAAGGATGACTGAAAGGCAAAAGGTCAGACGCCCGCAGTTAGATAGAGCTAGGCTAGCAGTTTGATTCAAGATCTTGTATACTTGTATAGTACAGTAGCAGAACGCAGCTTCTCTCCCCTGTTCATACATGCAGGCAAGCTAGGGCCTAGTTATTGTCCTTAAACAATTAAGCTCTACCAATGCCTGCTAGCTAACTCTATCGTTAGTTCTGTACAATATATGCAGCTCCAGGGTATTTTGCATTAGCACATGCATCTACACCGGCAAATGAGAAGTCCTGACTATGTTTATTGTGCTGTTCGTCTTTATAAAGGGGCATGTATTCAACCATTAACGAATGTGCTAGTCCGCATAGCCGCTGCCCAAGAGCCTATCAGGATATTTTCTTATATAATGGTATGTTCTACTTTTTTTCTTGCATTTTGTATAGTTAGCTTGATAGCGCTATTGCATGTAGTGCCCAGTTATTACAACAGAAGCTACAGCTCCCATAACAAGCACTTGGTTTATAATGCTACAGTACACGGCCCTTTCATTGCACCGTTACAGTATATACAATACATATGCATATGCAGCTACATATCTTGAGGTGTATGTTCCTCTATTGCGGAGATGTGTTTAAATTAATTTATACAGTCTAACTATATGCAGTCCGGTCAGCTCCAACCTCCTTTTGTGTAGGTTCTTCAATGTCAGATAGAACTCTATAGAAAACCAGATGAGACGTCATGTGTGTACATTCAGCTGTCGTCATCTGAAATCATCAACCTCGCGCCGTTTGTAGAATACTCTGAGGGCCTCTGTTACTATTATTTGTTCGGCTCAAACTCAAGCCGGATCAAAATGTAGAAGAGGGGG
>LJZU01000062.1:0-24530 GCA_001513805.1 Davidsoniella virescens
CTATTAGAGCTCCATTTCCACCTTAATAAAATTGAATGAAAAAAAAAAATTTGAAAAAAAAAAAAAACCCTTTTCCACAGTGTAATTAACTCTGTCGCCCCTGTTGCTGCCACTTGACTTAGTAAATGGGATTTACCCCAGGCAGCCAGCAACTTGCCCACCCAAAAGGCACAGTAGGGGAAAAATATGAAAGCATATAGTGAAGAAAATGAAGGGTTACTACTACAGTTGTAGCTTGTTTGTTGTCTGGAGTTCTGCTTCAGAACAGGGTAGTTTCACTTTCCATTGCTACCAACGATCTGCTGCTGCCATCTTACGTTCCTTCATTTTTTGCGCTCTTTCCACCGTTCCTATCTCAAATAGCGGGCGAGGCTGTGACTTTTATTTATATAAAGCGATAGGCTTCATATTTTCTCTACTCATCTTTACGATCTTCTCATTCTTCTCTAACCCTATTCCCTGCAACGCTGAGGAAACGGGATTTCCAGCGATCAGAGCTTCTTATCCTCACAGCCCTACGATATCTACCTCTTTGCATCTAAAGTCGGTCGAATCAAGTCTATTAAGTAGCTTGTCATTGACTTTTTCTTTGTCACCGTTGTATCTAAGGACTAGTGTATCTCTCCCCTCTCCCCCTCTCCTCTTAGATTTCTTACATACCCTCTTTTACTCAACATCAATATGCTTGACGAAAATCTGCCCACGTTTCGGGGCAAGCCTTCGGCTGAGAACCCCACCAACACGCTCTTCACCTTTACCCACCACGGGTCTACACCCAAGCCTGAGTTTCTTCTGCGTCGGCCCGACCCCATGCTTCCCGAAGCGAAGAACAAGTACGCCATTGCACTTGTGGACCCACAACTTGCCGACGTCATCTATGCCGAAGTGCTCGTGGAGCCCGAATGGCGCCAGAACAGCGCCAACGACGGTGCCAGCGGAGGAGCTACAGAGCCCTCACCACCGGAGACTATCAGTTTCCAGCTGTACAACCCGGATCAGACCATCGTGATGCGTCAAGTGCCAGGCTCATGGGGCCGCGCAAGCAGCTGGGAATTTGAGATGCTGCAGACATCATTTCGCAAACCCAGCACTAGCCAGATTGATCGTGAGCGCGAGGAACAAAACGGCCCCGCATCACGCGATCTTGTGCCACGCTTAACGTTTCGCTGGAAGCGCAGCAGTGGCCTAAGCAACAAGACGTTAACGTGCTATTTAGTCGGCACCAGCGCCGATCTAGGCAGTGGCCGCCGCGGCGCAAAGGAGCCTGATATCACCGTCGCACTTGCTGAGCAGAACAAGCACGGCGACGCGCTGATGGCTATCTACCAGCCCAATATGCAGAGAGTTGAAATCGAAGACCGCCGGGGCTTGGAGATGGTTTTGCTCATGAGCTCAGAAGTCATCCGCGACCTCTTCATCAGCTCCAAGGACCCTTACAACCTCGAGCGCCGTGGCCGCCGCAAAACTTACCGTCCCAATGTCGGAGATGGAGCTGCCTCTACATCGCCTGACAGCCAGGCCAAAAAACCCGCTGAATCCGCTGCCGTGATGTCTGGCACCACAGTTGCCAATTCTTCTAACCCCACTGGTACGGTGCCTACAAATAAAGCCTCACCTCAACGTAAGCCGCTACAGGCAACGGCAGCTGCGGCAGTTGAACAGCACCGCAAGAACAGCAAGACACCCTCACCGCCGCCAGCACGTCAAACTCAAGCCGATATTGACGCCGAGACGGAACGTCTACGCAAGATCTTCGAGAAGGAGAAACGTGACCGCGAGGAAAAGAAGCACAAGGAGCAAAAGCGCAAGGAGGAAGCCGAGCGCGAGCGACTACGTCGCGAGCTCGAGGTTGAGAAAGAGACCGAGAGGCTACGGAAAATGTACGGCATCCAGGGTCAGGACTTCAACGCCTCATCATCTAGCACTACCAACCTTGGCGGTAACTATACGACCGCAGCTCCGGCTCCTGAAAGCAGCCACAAGCCACAGCCGCCCACCCTACCGCCTAGGCGACCGGTTAGTTACAGCGCCTCTCCATATCAGCAGCACTTCTCCCAACAACCACAAACCGGCTATCAAGCACCACCTACCTCTAACTGTCCATTGACAGGCGGTGGCAGTGGAAGCAGTGGTGGACGTTTTAGTCATGCGCATGCGCTAGTAGGAAAGCTAGAACAGTTGCCTCTAGCCAGTCAGGCAGCATCTACCGTCACGGGCCTCCTTGGTAAAATCAAGAAAGATGATAAAAAAGTCACAAAAAAGCGCAGTTTGTAGAGCATGCTAGCGTGTGCTAAACCGGTCAGGCCCATCAGGACTATCTATATACATGAGCGGAAGAAAGATCCGCTTCCAACAAGAAGACGAAGAAGAAGACGGAGAAGGGGGGGAGAGAGAAGAAGGGATGCTCATAGGACAAAGGGTGACCGCATATAAGACTTTGCTGTAAATATCAGCTTGGTGTCGTTTCCCAGTTGAGTATTTCTTTCATATTCGTGCTTCTGTTTCTTTTTTTTTTTTACGATATCACGTATGTTTCCTTTAAGTTAGCATGTATCATTGTGCAACAGGTGAGCTGTGTCTCACAACATGCCCTCTTTGCCGCTAGGCCTTTTTTTCTTTCTGCCCGTGCCTGATTTCGCAGGTCGAGTATCATTATAGTTATATTCTTATAATAATATAATTACTATTAGCTTTAACTATCCACAATTTCTTATCACCTATATTCTTGTATGTTATATATACCTCATTAGTATCACGTGCATATTTTTTTCAGGATCGGCAAGCACGGTTCAAAGTGGATTTTTTTCTTATTAACAGCAAAAGATCAGCTCAAAGCCCACATCTTCTGTTTCTTCTATTCTGTGATTTGCTAAGTAATTACTTGTTACATCGTGATATTTACTCGACTTTGCTGGCTAAGCCTCCTGAACCTGGATCCAAGCAGAGCTCAGGTCAGTAAAGAAAGAAGCGCCCTTGACGGTGGTGGGGGCACCGGTAGTTGTGACATTGCAGTTAGTGATCCAGTCGCCCTGCTCGACGTACTTCTCCTTGATCAGATTGACATAAGTATCGAGGCTGCACGAGGAGCCGGGGCCGTCCTGGCATGAAGGGATAGGGTAGACAGCGTCGTTTAGCTTGATACGAACAAAGGTCTCCTCATGCGATTCAGCCTCACTCAGCAGAGTTTCCTTGGGCTTGCAGCCAGAAGAAACCGAGGTGGCAGCAGCCAGCACGGGGTCTGAAGAGGTAGACGAAGTGGTATTGGAGTAGTACACGGTCGAGGTAGCGTTGTTGGCAACACGGCAGGTCATGCGCTCCCAGGAAATACCACCACGCATGCAAGTGTAGTGCGAGGAGACGAAGAAACGGTTAGGATCACGCTCAGAAGCGGAAAGATCTTCTTGCTCGTCGAAGACGCCGGATACGGCCACAAGCTCAGACAGCTGACCATCGTTAACGAAAGCGGTGATGATCTTGGGCAGATCGAACGAGACGCCGGTGGCATCGATACCAGTGACGTTGTCGGCGCTCAAGATGTCCAGCAGAGAATCCAGGAAGGGAGTCATGATCTTGGGCGCTAGCGCGTCACCACGACCCAGACCGTACCAGTAGCGCAGATCCTGGAAGTACTCGTAGTCAAGCAGCTCTTCGTCAGTGAAGATGTTGCACCACGGCGAAAGCGTGCCGGTGATCTGCGATTCGAAACCACACAGGTACGGCATCTGAGAAACGTCAGTAGTCGTCAGCGTGAGATTTCCGGTGATCAGAGCCTGCAAACGCTCCTGGATCGGGGGAATGTAGATGCCGTTCCAGACCGATGTGTAGGTACTGCCCTCATCGTCGGAAAAGGCGGTGCACTGATCGGCCGGTGCCAGCGAGTTGCCAATGGCGCCGGTGTAAGTCTTGGACGTCACCGAGACTACGTTGCCAAGCTCCTCGGCACGAGGACCCAGGAAGCCACGAGCGAAGTTGCGGGCCGTCTGCAGAACCCGGGTGTAGTTGTTCGCCCAGGTGTAGAAGGCATCGCCGTCGTCGTACAGATCGGGGTAGCGGGTGCGTAGTGTGTATCCCATATCATAAGCCTCCTTCCAGCCTGTGGGACTCTCCATAGCAATCTGTTCATCCTTGTTCTTCAGAGCCGGCTCCCAGTCCTTTAGGAAGGCAAGTTCACCCGTAGCAGTGAAGTTTCCGGCTTGAAACTATTTAGCCATTCTTGTCAGCACGGTATGATAAAAACAAGTGCTCATATCGGAAGAAACTTACCCGGTTGTACATAGAGACCCAGCCGCTGTAAGCGCCGCTATCAGGGTAGCGCGAGCCGTGACGTGAGACATAGGCGGCCTTGTCAACCTTGCAGTTAACGGGCACGGTAGAGGAGATCTGGTTAACATTAGGGCCTAACATCACCGGGTTAGCATATATGTAACCCTAATCATACCCTAGGCATCCCCTGTTATGACAACGTACCGGCAAAGTACGGGCCGTTAGCACCAACATGCTTCAATGGCTCCTTGGCAGAAGAGCTAGCAGGTAATTTGATAGCATTTTTGGGAGCCAAATATTTGATAGAAGAAGAAGCCGAGACAGCGCTGGCAGCAGCAGTCAGCAGAACGATGTTGTTGATAAAAGGAGCCATTTGGATGACTAAGATTAGTAGAGGTTATATTAAAGAGAAATATAGAGTAGGAAAAAGAAAGAAAGCAACAAGAAGAAAAGAGTGTAAGTGTCTCTGATAGATCGATGAGAGAGAAGCTGCCAAACGAATAGAGGAAAGACCTGAAGAGAAAAAAAAGGGAAAGAAGATCAGAAGCACAGACGGAGCGGATCTCGAGCGTCCCTTATACTGCATTGTTAAGTTAATCACTTGTTTGTCTCTACTTCGTTTTTTATTTTCCTAGTGAAGACTTGGAGTATGTTAAAGCTAGCCCGAGGACAGGATTCCATCCCCCCCCCCCCCNNCCCCCCCCCCCCCGGCTTGAAGCCAAGGTCGATCGGTGCACTGAACTCCTGCTTAGCATCTGATATTTGAACCAAGAACACAACACTGCGACGGCAAACAAACTTCTAGATCGTCTCCCCGCCACAGTTGCTACTGCGACATTCCTCCTCTTCCCATGATTACAGAATTCCGGCTTACTTAGACTAAGAGCATCAAGAAAGAGAAATACCCCTGGCTTGCTCAAGAACCTGTATCTCAAATTTCTGCTAGACAGAAGACGATTTTGTTCATGCCACGAGCCAGGATGAGACTTTAGCTTCTTTCGGTCACCGTGCTTTTTCTAAGAGTGAGAGTTGAGAGAGAAGATAATGAAGTCTGTCAACCAACCCCTTGTCCCTTGCTCTTGTTCTTGGACGATTCGGCTTTCATTTACGATTCAACCGCCCACGTGCGTTTCTTTGTCGATGTCATAAATCAAAACCTATCATGTTATTTAGCTGTCGAGCTTTCTTGGCCTGGGCTCCAAGAACTGCTTCGGGAAGATTGCTCCGTGGCCCATCTTGGCATATTGCGCTGTTAAAAGTAAGCTCTGTCTGACCTGTCTCTTGTTGTGTTCGATATATCAACATGGTCTTTAAGCAGTGAAGTCAGGTTGTATTTCTAATAATCCATCATCGACTCTATGAGATTGGCTGAACTACTATAAGACAGAGATATCTAGTATACTGAGTAGCAATGGTGTCACCATATATGTGTATGATGTTTTAGAGGCTCTTGAGTCTCAGTAACACAACATGCACCAATCTTCTGTTCCCGCAGTCACATTCATTGCCACCTGCTAGGAACGAGATTTACCTCCTTCCTCGGTAACTTCCCGTAGTGGCGTCGTCATAACAATGTCATCGTTGCTTACTGTCGTACCTCGTCCTGTCAACCCTAAGAACGATGCCACGTTTTTGAGGCTATTAGATCCAGGTATTTTATGTTCAAGAAACTATTGGCTCGCCACTATAATCACCGATCTTCTAGTGTCCAATATATTGATTTCGAGTAAGAGAAAAGACGGCTTTATTTCCGATCAAGACCTTCATATGTCATTAAGCTTTCATGCTATTTCAACGAGATCCTCATAGCACATCCAAGCAAATTCTATGTTAGAACGTTGAAGAAATATGAGAATTAGAAAATCTCAAGATTGTAATAAAATAAGCTGCATCATGCTAACGCCAACTGTCAGGTCTTCCCTTAGCACGTGAAGCAAAGCGTCGCCTGTGATTGGATCCAGGGGGGCACATCTTAAGTCGAAATCCTGTACTTAGCTTTTCATTTCTCTAGTTGTTTTCGATTGAACTTTTCGTGCTCAGCTTTCAAGCTACATAAGGGATCCCCTACATGATAGTTCCTGTGAACATCGTGTTTTTCCACGAGTGAACTCAATTTCTTTTGATTTAGCTATTCCAATCAACTATATCGTACTAAAATCAAATATCCACTCAGTAGGATACTTACTTGTGGACCTTTTTTTTTCCACCTGAGAACTAGCTTTCATTTGTCTCTTTTTCTTGTCATGAAAATGGATCTTCGCTTGATATCTGCACGCGCTCGTCAGCTTGTTGCATACAACTAACTATGAATGCTTTTACACTGTGCGTAATATCATTGTAAAATGAACTATAATGCGAAATACAAGATAGGGTCAGCACACATAACTAGGGTTGAATAGCTAACAAATTTAGATATCAACTGAAAACGATGTATCATATAGATTTTCAAGGCTATTACCTATCTCCGAAGGAAAAACCAGAGACATCGATAACAAATACTCGTCGTTGGTCATGATCAGTGAACATTTGTCTTATTCAACCCTTCACCCCGCCATCTTTTATTAGCTTGAGTTTGGCTCATCACACATCGCATATCAACGTACATTGATATATGCATGCATGTACTCATACGAGCCAATTGCAAGTACCGCTATCTTTGTTGGTTGTCTTGATAAAAACAGAGGCTGCTTACATACATCTGCATGGTGAACTGGTGTTGTATACGTATGTATTATCCGACAGCCTCAAATAAGATACGGCTAGAGCTGAGCACCCTTGATCTCAAAAAGCTTACTAGCATGCCAATCCGCGTACCGCTTATGGAGATCTTACATGTGGCTGGAGCTCAATGGTATCAGCTTTGCACTTTGTTGTCTTGTCTTCCTCTATCTTATCATATCATGGCGCTCAACATCACAATGTCCTTTGCCTAAACACATAACAGTCTGCTTCTCTCCCGGCCAGCTTTCCCCGGGCCACAAAGATGGAGGTAGATTTACATATGTATATAAACCACTACCATCCCCTCATCTAGCTACCGTTTTTTTTCTCGCTACATAGACTCTTGTATACATGCCGTATAAGCTATCATCAAAGCAGTACATGCTCTCATTTTCATTTGAATCATATCTTCGCTATTCACATACCTCAAAGGAATATTCAGGTCAACTAAACTATTGTCTGATTGGGAACATCCCGTTCCTGCCTTGAATCAACCCACATTTATTGTGGGCCACTTTGTACTAGGTATGTATGTGGGCAATTGTTCTCCTGCCTTTGAGATTTCGTCGACTTTTCACTCCGTTAGTTCATTATCAATATCTCATCATGAGGATCGAATTTCATTCATAACTCATTGTTTCTTGTATAAAGCTAATTTCCATCGCTACTCTATCAAATCAATTAGTTGTATATAAGAGCACAAGTCGCCGTCACTGACGCTTCTCATCCCTCTCGCCTTACATCGCACCAGACTCCCTCTTGTCCCTCCTGCTCTGATATTCTTGTAATGCCCACTACCAGTCCTAAAGCAGCCCTTACTCCGTGGAAGCCGGACCCTGAATTCATAGGGACCGTATCTTCCATCTACACTGCCCGTAACATAACGCCTCAAATCCCCTTCAACACACCTTTCGTGCGCCGCCAGCTCCTCAACGCCACGTCCATGATGCTACGCTATAGCCGTAGCGCCAAGTCTGATCCTCGTGTCGAAAAAAAGGTATACACGACCACTTCATCAACGAATGGCACCGAGCTGCAGATCTTCCACTACTGGCGCAATGACAAGACTCGCGATGGTCCCCCCACCCCTGCCATTTTGCATTTCCACGGTGGAGGCTTCATTTCATCAAGTGTAGAGATCCTCGAGGAGGGAGCATTGCTACACGTCGGCGAGACAGCCGTGCCGTTCTTTAGCGTGGCATATCGCTTGGCCCCAGAAGAAAAATATCCTACCCAACACAATGACTGCTGGGATGCCCTGAAGTGGGTTTATGCTCAGGCTGCCGAGTTCAATGTCGACCGTAACCGCATCGCTGTAATGGGCGAGAATAACGGCGCCGGCCTTGCCTTGTCTGTTGCTATGAGAGCACGTGATGAAGGCATCTCACCACCGCTGGCTAAGCAGATCCTCGTGTATCCCATGATCGATGACCGCACGGCCTGTAGAGCCCCTGACCCCATGATTGCTCCTGTGGCTGCTTGGTCACATGATGACACTAAGTGCGGATGGCACTCGATGTTGCCCCAGGAGCCCGGAAGCGGCGATGTTCCCGTGGCTGCGGCGCCGGGTCGTGCCACAGTGGAGGAGCTCAAGGGCTTGCCCTCGACATACATAGATGTTGGTGTCATCGATGAGTTTAGAGAGGAGTCTTTTGAGCTAGTGCAGAAGCTGCTTAAGGCAGGTGTCATGACTGAGTTCCATTTGATCGATGGCCATATTCATGTTGGTGAGTTTTTAGCACCCGAGACCAAGAAGGCAAAGCAGATATTGTCGCTAAGACAGGCGGCCATGCTGAGTTTCTAAGTTGATGCTTATTGTGTAAAACATGACAGCAAAAAGTCACGTGTGAACCTTTAAAGCAATAAATATGGAGAGTATTGGTATTGATAGGTAGTAGGCTTGTTGTTATCAAGATATCATATATAGGAATGAATTGATGATTATCTATAAATTTATACAGCATACTAGGTAGTAACACTGTTACTTGTCACATATTCTTGCTTGGAGAGTGTCTTAATGGTGAGAATCAAGGTCCAGTTCCACAATACTAATTTCTTGCCAAGAACACTTGAATAACAGATAGATCTTGTTCTGGATGTAGTTGTGCTTTTTGTTGACCTGCGAACCCCAAAGTCCAGAGCTAGAAACTCCCAGGTCCCAAAGTCAAGTCAACTCTACAAAAAGATAGGTAGATGGGCATCTGGATATACCCATTAGTTTTCAGAAGGCTCAGATAAGTTCTCGATCATGTATTTACATGTGTTCAGCAAGAGATTGAACAGATGTTAAAGGCAGTTGTACCATTGAGTCTTCATCAACTGCTGATCCGCCATTGTTTTTGCCCCCTCTATCTTAACAAAGACATTGTGCTGTTCCTTGTCTGAGCTTCAAATAGTTAAGTTACATAGCTAATTATCTCCAAGCCGAACTGTTCCTTGCCGTTTCGAAAGTGGTTAGTTCTAAGTGTAAAGAGATCCCCAAAAATCGTATTCAGTTACTATTATCTGTACCCATTGACTTGGCGGGATAGAGAAGTTGGTGATGAAGTGACTACATTCTGGGTTGAACTTAAAGCTGGTGGTGATGATGTTATCTTATATTCTACCTTCATCTATGATGGATGACAGTACAAAGGATATACTTGAAGTTGACAAAGATCTTAAGGCTACTGTAAAGCTCGAATCAAGACATTCACTGGTGTTTATATTGATATAGGCTTGCTTCTGCTAGAATCGTCACCCATATCTACTGATTGAGGAGGTGCTTAGCAAGTTCAAGAGGTTTGATACATCTTTGAAGCTGTTCACCATGCTACCAAGCACTCAAACACAGTCAAATTGATAAACAGACAAGGTTCCAGCTTTGTACATTGAAATCTATTGGGTACATAAAGTATCATCTGATAGTAATAGCCAATAGTATTGAGCTTCTGTAACAGCAAGGAAGCCCAAAGAGAACAAACTGGTAGATTTACCAGTATTTGGAAGTATTATATAGGCACCGCCGTAGGGTCTTGACACAAGACATTAGTAGGCTCCTAAATTTAGGAGTGGTCGATAAGCTTTAGATGAAGCGTGGGCGTATCGCGAAGAGGCTAGAAAGAGAGCTAGCAAAGGAGGAACTCGAGGATGGCATGATTTATTCGCGGGTAATCTGATAAGTGGTTTCCTTCAATTTGGAGGATGAGGCAGATGTGCCATGTTGTCTTCTCCCACTGCACCTCTAATTGATTGTGCCTGGGTATTAAATTTTGTTCGGCAATCTGTAAACTGAGTAAACTAATGTAGAACATGCTGACTAGGGGAAAAAACCGAAAAGAAAACAAATGTAATTGATGCCACGATCGGCACAAAAGGAAACTCGAGTTCAATTGACAATGTCGTATTAGGATGGGAGTAGGCCAAAAGATTCATGACACTGTGTTAGAATCGTTGATGCGAGGTTAGTTTTGAAAGTAAAGCATTTTTGATAGTTTTGGGAAGGTTTGTTTATTGTTATGATAGTTTGTAGATTCGTGTTTATCGCCTTCACTGAATCCATATTTATATCAACATGTCTACTATATCATGTGACTGAGGTTAATTTAAATGGTAGTTACCAAGATGAAACAAAACAAATCACTACTGAAAGCCGACAACTCTCCCAATAGTCATGATACTGGTGTTGATACATATCAAGACTATCCTATTTAGGCTGTGGTTGCCGTGTGACTAACTATTCGAAAGTCTTGCTGTCTCTCAATTTAGGGATCTTGAACTATACAGGATTGAAAATCTCTGTACGTTCAACTTTGTTCAAGATATACGCTCCTTCTTGAGTTTTTTCACTATAGTCTAACTATTCATGTTAGCTTTCTTGTGATCATTCCATATTCTATAGAATGTCTTTTACTCGTATGTGTAAGTTGTTGTATTACCTTCACTATGTTTCTTGTATCTTACCGTGTACAAGGGCTCCAGGCCTCATACAACTCTATGCTATGCTAAGCTCGAAAGCATGACCTCTGGTCCATGGTAAGTAAGTGCTGTGACACCTACTGAATTTTGGCTTGCCAAGTCAATTCGTAATACATATAATAGTTTATGTCTCATTTAGTCTATGTATGTCATCTATCTAGCTTTTTCTATGAGTTCTCGCCAATATAGTTATTGACTATTGTGAATGGCTACGGCTATCTTCGGTTAATTATGATAACATATGTGGGGAGGAAATGGGCCAAAATGATATGTACATGATTTTTGGAGGTGAGACTAAAAGGATGATAACAAGATAAGTAAAGGTATATAATTGGAAATTGACATGGAAACTAAAATGAGAAGATCAGGACAAAGGAAAATGGCGTGATGTATCAAGCAATAACAAGCAGGAATGTGATATAATAGAAGCAAAAAAGATAGTAGCGGCAATAGACATATAAGTAGATAGAAGAGGTAGTAGGTAGGAAGTAGTAATACTTGTAGTAATAGTTGCCAAGGATGACAGATGCAATATAAGCTTTATACGCCTTAGTCCACATACAACACCAACCATGAGAATAGACAGGAAATAGTGAAAAAGATAAAACAATAAAGAGAACGAAGAAGATGATGAAGTAAATGTAAACATAAAGAAAAATCCTCCAGATGGTCCGCCGGGCCAGCAAAAACAGCAAGAAGAAAAATGAAAAAGGGAATAGACCACAAATATGGGAGATAACAAGATCAAGAAAGTTTGGCTGAATGGCAAAATGAAAAGTGTATAACAGTCGAGACAAAGTATGGCTTCTTCTAGCCTTTTGGGACGGGAGAGATAGTCGATATGGACAGAAAAAACAAAGGTATAGTAATCACGAAGGAGAGGCTTAAATGATACCACCTGGTGGATCGTAAGCCGTTGCTGCTCCCCTAGCAGCCGTGTTTAAACCAGCGCTACCAGGAACGTCTTGTGGACCCTCATGTGAGTTATTTGTCTTGCGTAGCATGAACATGGGCTTCTTGCCCTCCTTGTCCAGCTGTTTGAACAATATGAGTGGCTTCTCATGTGGTCCCAAACAACGTTCTTGGTCACCATAAACAATGTATAGCGAGTACTGCTCCCAGGGCGCATTGATCTGATATTTTCGCAATGCTGCTGGCAGCACCTTGTAACATGGGTCTTCTAGACTGACACGGAAGGACTTGAAAATTTCTACTGGCGTGTTGCTACCTGAGCCACCCGTACCAGGTGTATCTGGTGCAGGTGTCTCGCGACGACGGGGCACCTGCATCTTATCTCGAGATGAGCCATGGCCGTACTCGCTCTCGGCAAACGTTGACCGTGTTGACGATGGTGGATCTCCCCGATAAGACCGGGAGGCAAGGGTTGTTGGTTGGTTGATTGGTGGTGATGTGGGTGAGGGGATATTGGTGTTCGAATATATGGGTGATGAAGCCCCTGGTGTGAGACCGCCGTTCATTGTCGATAGGTGATTTGATGACAAGATTCGCTCGTTGCCATTGGAGCCCTCCATCATGGAACGATCATGAGAGGTCTGTAGATGTGATGGCGAGGGGGCAATGACGGGCTGGAACTTTTTAGTGGATAGGGTGCGGCCTAGCATTCCTAATTGGCCAGATCCAGACGTGGCAGCCGGTGGTGAGATTGTTGTCTCGAACGAATAGCTAGGTGTGTTGACGTTTGGTAGCGGTTGCTGGGCATCTTTTACTAGTCGTAAAGCAGGCAACATGTCTTCGCGCAAACGGCGGAAGTCGTCGGTAATCTGGCGGATATCATTTTCTAAAACGTTGACGCGGTCGTCCCTTTGGCGCAGTTGCTCAGCAAGCAGTCGAATGTCCTTGATGGTAGCAGTCGAGTATTCAGCTTGGGCATCGGCGGCTATCAGATACGTCGATGATTAGTACAAAAAGCACAGAACGATGATATGCAGAACCGAGAGATCGATTTGATTGTCATGAGCATGGGTTAGAGTGAAGGCAAGGACGTACAAAGCGGGATATAATGGTCACTCTCCATGGGAATGTCCTGGGCTTTTTTGACATCGTAGACGCTCTTAAGTATAGTCAAACGATGACCAACACTAGTAATTCCCATACTCTTCAGATCATCGTGGAGTAGCGCAATTAGAGCTTCACCAACGATTTCGTTTTCTATGGACAGAAGCGGAATGTTAGTTCGTTGCAAGCGGATATGGACAAGCAGTTATTGTGACAGGCAGAGTCGTGATTAAAGCTGCATAACGTACCAATAAACACATCGGCATACTGTTGAAGGCCAATTGTAGCCAGAAAATCGGCGCACTCGTCGGCGGTCCAGTCAGTTATCAAGGATTCGGGCAGTCTGTCGCTACTAGAACGGTGGCCGTAGGTAGTGGGCGTGTGTTCGCTAGATGAGGGCATTTCAGAGTCGTATGGTGACACCTCGGAATCAGCCACAGGCGAACTGTCGGCAATATGGCCGTCGTACTCGTCGTCAGCGTCAGATTCGGTATAGTTGGTCCCAGATTCAAAGCTCATCTTAACGGATTATGGGTCATGAGCTAGAGACCAAGCGTGAGAGATGGGATGGAAAGGCCGGGTAGGGCGATGCGTCGTTGTAGCTAGCGCCGTGCTGTGTACTGGCTGTATCGGATATCAATTTGTAGGCGACAGTGCAAACAAAGCCAGTGAGGTGGTGACGTTGGTGTAGAGAGGCGAAATCGACGTGCACCACTTAACAGATGCGTGTTTTTTGGGCCAGCAACGACTAGCGAGTCCAGGAAATTGGGGATGGCTAGGTCGCTCGTAGGCGGTACTGTCTACTGGAAATTTCGAGCGAGGCTAAGGCTACAATTCTACAGCTCGAGCTGGTGTTTGTAGATCTAACTTAGGGGGAGGGTTCGTAGCAAAGCGGATTGCCGTATTAGAATCCGCACAGCAAGAACTATGGTCGTGGTCAAAGAAGATATTAGTTGATTCAGAGGTGGATTGACCAGGCTAGACAAGCAATTGACGACGAGCTGCTGGCTTGTTCGTCAAATCTTGGACTGCGGGCAGATTGTATCGTGAATCGGATACAGCCAGAAACGGGTCGATTGATGAATAGAGGGTAGAGAAAGGGGGCGGGGTCTGGGATCTCGTGTTGTCAGTCGGTTGATAGTTTAAGACGCAGAGTGTTATCACTATCAAGCTCTATCAGGCTCGGCCAGGCTTAGTTACAAACGCCAGAATGTCTCTACTTCTGTGTTGATGGTGTTTCTAGGCCGTCTGTCGAGTATCCCTTCTAGAAACAATGACGAAGATAAGAGCGAGGGCAAATAGGCAGCGCAGCAAACAGGTGTGCTGAGCTGTGCTGTGCTGTGTGGTTTTATGTTATGTTGTGGATTGGCGCAGAGACGGGCAGCTGCACAGCGAGCCGATGGACAACGACGATCTTAGAGAATATAAGTATGGCGATATCGTCGACAGGTAACGGTGATGAAAGAAGCCATAAAAGTGTGTATATCGTAGCAGCAGATGAAGAAAAAACCCGTCTCGTAGAAGTGACTAGATGTGTACAGAAAAAAAAGTTGAGATAGCAAATGAAGCGTGGAAAATAAAGAGCGTTGACCAATTGTGTTTATTACCAGTTACCATAGCTAGTTAGCGGTTTAGCGGTAGGACGTAAAACCTAGGTCAAGCCAGTTGCAATAGAAAGTGTAGGATAAGCTATGAGCTTTAGCACTAGCGCCCAAGGCGCTATATGTAAATGGCTTTGTGTAGGTAGGTCCCCTGTGAATAGGCTCTATAGCTCAGTGTTCCGAAGTTTTATTTACTCAAATGCATAAACTCTAAGAAGAATGCAGCTTGAAGAATCTCGCAAGAAATTGTGGGACAAGACAAGCGCCAGCCTTTCTGTAAGAGCGGTAACTACTCTGTTCTGGCCTTTTGAGATGCAACTTCACCTCACGATAATAAGCAGAAATCTCCTGCAAAACCTGAACCACGTCCCTCACCGGCAAACCAACAATTTCAGATTGAGATGATTAATTTCTTACCTAGATGAGTAGGCTATAGCTGTTGTTGACGCGGGACGCTTCTCGTCATCGGCTCATCCCTTGCTAGCAGTCATCCATACATCATATATTAGGCTCTATAGGCATATACATATGTATATGTATCTGGCTGAGAGAACCGACTTACATCTACATACAAATAACATATTACCAGCTGAGCCCAGGGCCCAAGTCGTCCTTGTTGCTTGTTTGCTTATTTTCTTCCTTGCTGGCTAGCTTTTCTTGCGATCCAGGGAAGAGAGACGAAAGGAACGATTTCAATACTAGGCTGGCCAGGGCCCCCAACCATCCAACGGCTGGCATCTACTACAGTGCAAATCTACGCTATGTACATTATGTGCATATGCAATCGTATAACTGTCTAAATTAAATGCAACTAAAATTCGGCGTGGAAACCAGCGAGGAGAGTAAAGGCAAAGCCGATACCTGCCCCCTTAGCCTAAGCCATATGCTTGAGACCCCTTGTTTGATTCCCACTATCGCTCTGTTCGCTCTACCTCAATACACACATATACACGTATGTACATATCTTTTTCGTGAGCGTGTGCAAAAGTATCATTGTACACTGTCTTTTTAACTTCGGTACAGGTTACTTTGATTTGCACGTGCCCGCTGCTTGTCCCCTGGGTACTTTGTACATACATACATACATACATACATTGCTCATTTCATGCATACATATACATGTCGAGATTCGGTTCTCTCTGTTCCATCTCTCTGATCCGTCTCTCTGGGGGGCTCTCTTTGTGTTTGTGTCGTTTGGCTGCTTGGTCATGATCAGTCAATCTATTTCTGTATTAGTGACCTTCATGGCCGGCCTGCCCACCCCTCTACACCAACCATAACAACTAGTGCTACTAATAATAATAGTACTCTGCAGATATTCATTGTCATAGCCAGCCGCCCGGCCTCACGATACGACTTCTCGTCTCCTTGAGCTCACGCGGTCTTTTCGACCGGCTTTGGTTTCTTTTCTTACTTTTGAAAAAGTCAAAATTAATGCAATGGCACATCACAGCGGAGATTAGTACCGTAGACAAGATAGCGTCGTGATCCCGCGCTGTGGTCATAAATTAGCCAGTCTCTCATAATGCCACAGGAGCTAGTACCACTTTTCAATATGCCACAACTCCTTCTCGACATTTTTCAGGCACCGTACCTCGTCCAAAGACACCCTATCATAAGCCTTACTCTTCAGTCTTCACTATGTACATCTCTTCTCTCTAGGCGGGATGTCAAATAGCGGCAACTTCACTGAACTAGGTACATATCATGCTTGATGAATCCACAATGATATCAATCCTATAATCTGTCCCCAACTATTTTCCATCTGCCAAGTCCAATGCCAACACAAGTCCAACGGTTGTTTATATGCAAATGTCCTTCAAATACTCGATATGGCCTGATTTCTGAAGCCTCCATGTCTCGTCTTCTCAAGGGCTTATATGGCTTCCGAATCCTTCATTACACCCATCCTCAAACACGCCCTACGGCATTTCCAAATGACCGATGGTCTTGCTATCCAAGCCACTGTAATCCGCTAGTTCTAGGCTTCTAGACTTCCAAAACTTCTAGACTAGGGATCACGTACCTCCAGCTTTACCAACAAACTCCTACAACTCTGTTTCTAGCTTGAAATTCTATGTCTCACGCTTCTTCCTCAGAACATCAAACTGAACGAGCGAGAAAGTACAAATCTATCACCGCGTCTGTGTATAATTAATGTTTCCTCATCGTTGTTCACTCGTGCCTCGCGTAAATCCAAAACGATCTCTTAGTAGACTCAACCATCAATTGATTTAATGAACTGAACCATCCCGACCTTCCACCTTGCCGTTCAGTCTTCCCGTGGAACAGCCCGCCCCTGGATTTTCCGGCTGCAGCGTTCTATCGTTTCACGGCCATTCCTAGTGACCATTTGTTTCTTATATACACTTGTACTGACAGTATCACAATTACATCCATTCATCATTATTTGTATGTATTAATAGTATATGAAGAGAATAGTGCTGATGACACCATTGTGTACTCTACATATTTTCCCTCAAGTCATTACTCATCCATTATCTGAACAATGATAATAGTCTACACAGTTACCAAATTACCAGTCTATTTCACCTGTCACATAGCCAAAGTTCGTATCAGTCCGATTTCTTTGTACTTACTTCCCCTCTTCATCGTCCATCGTCTTTGTTTCAGGTTTCTTTCCCTCTGTCGCAACTGATAGTAACTCTATCCATCCTTTGCTTTTCTCTTGCTTCTAGGCTTAACTCTTTTTAGAATTTCTTTCCCGGCCTTCTTATTTTCCTAACTAATTATGATGTCTACAGATACAATGTAGAAAGATTATCTTGAATTATCAAGTCCAGAACAATAAATTTGTGTCTCAGTGGGTATGATCTAAACCATGATCAACACTGATGGAGGATATCAACGTATGAATGATAGAATGATCAACTACAGCGATATGTATATACCAAGACTGAACGGTGGCCTCTTTGCCCGAGAGTTAACCCATGTACTGCCATGGTGTGTCATTTACCAGCAGGTTGACGTCGAAGAAATGATAAGAATAAGAATAAAAATGGTGTGAATCATTCGTCGTATTTCTGTGAAATACCACTAGGGAGACGTGAAGGAGTAACAACAATGTGTCAACCATTGTCAACTTAGACATGCAAATAAACGTATTGCCAACAGGTTCATGTGAAAAAAGATTACAGTATGAAGTTCGATGGAGTATACTCAACATCCAACTATTGAAATTATCTGCTTAAAGGTACACTAGAGCAAAGAACTATATAGCCACATAATATAATTTACTATACCTCATGACACCTGAACGTCAAACAACACTGCCTCGTTTTACTAGAGTTCATAAGTTCCCATAAACATGAACTCTGATGAGCAAACACGTTTTGTACAAAAAGCGAAAACGGCCAATTGGAGTTTGGACGTAATGGTGTTATATAAAAATAATTTGTTTGGAGGTTTGTAATAAACTCTGTATACCCTCAAGTAAGACTAGTCAACGCTGTTCAACAAAGAGACTGACTAGCTGGATCTCATGCTATTCCCATGGCGGATGGGNNCCCCAAAAAAAAAAAGTTTTGACTAGAATTACCGCATGCTTAGTAGTAAGTAGTAGTATACTGATATTGATAACAAGAAAAATAGTAGCAACTGTCGAATTATTTAAAATCCTGATACATATAAAGTAGAATACAGGCTGATTATGACTTATGTCATTTTTCCCGAATCCTCTTTGTGCGATGGATAACCCTAACTGAATTGCTCCTTATCTTGGTAGCTTTCTGGGTCTAACATGACTAAGCATCTCCATATAAACAGGAACAACACTTTCTTATTTATACATTACTTAGACAGTTGGGTGCCTTATCAACAAGTAAATGATCATTAGGTCCCAATTACTCTGATCTAAGCCTACAGATAAGCTTTTTACTCATCCTGGGACCATAGCCACTTTTCTCATTGATTTCAAGTAGGATACATACGGCGTGATATTTCATGATAGATACCTCTAAACATTATAAAGTTGTATAAAATAGATAGAAAAGAGAAAACATACGTCCTCTATGTGTTGCGTGACAACACGATGACGGAGTGATACACAAGCTTAGACATATAAGCTAGCATTGGTGAGCTGTGATTATACTTTTATTTTTAATTTTTAATAAATTACCAAAAATCACAATGCTATATCCATTTATCAAACGTATGTATAGCTAAAGTTCTATAAAAGTTTGCCAAGATGCTAGATGAGCGTATAGTGATAGATTGCTTGCAACTTCCGGCAATTACAATGACTTTATTCTTGGTCGATTATGTAATCAAAGTATAGGCACCTCATAACCCAAAACCTATGTAAAAGACATATAATGAGTAGCCATCTGACCTTTTGTATCGCTCAAACCACAAATACTATATTATCCAAGCAATACATAGTTATGAAGAAAAAGGTGCAAACAAGAAAAACATTTGAGATCTTTGTTCTTATCACGGGTTGTATTAGTAAGTATAAAGAAGGGGCATTAATATCAAGCATGAAGATATGGTAATGATGGTAGATATAAGGAAGAAAAAATGGATGTAAGGTAAGACATTTGTAGAGAAAAAAGGGAGAGATATAGAAAGAAATAAGCACTCCATAGGCCAATATTGACTCATTGGGAAACGAGATCATAAGGTGTAAAGAGAAAAAGGGGATAAAGACATGGATATGGGGATGTGATATATGAAGAAAACGAAAGGATGGGGGAAAGAGGATAATAATGGAAATAAGATCAAGGAACACCCGTCAAACTCGCCTTTATGACACTAACCAAGTAATTTATAGAATATAGTGGGAAGAAAAACACCAGTATGTATGCAATGTAAAACGTAATATCAGAACATAATCAACAGAAACCGAGCAAAATCCTTTTTCTATACCTGCCCGTGACATGTAACATAATGGGTGGGAATCATGACTTGGGGAATAGTTCTCTTGGTTTTCTTCTTGCTTTTTGTTGTATGATGCCGCCATGTAAAATATATCAAACGACCAAAAGATAGCATTCGAGAAACCCGCGTATGACGGAGTGAATAGGAAAAGGGAGGGAAAAGAAATTAAGAAGTAGATAAGGAAACCCAGTGTGATAAAAATTAGAAGTATATGTTCAACAAATGCAACCCGTTATTTTACCGTAGGGGGTGCTTCGTATCCTCCGCTGTGCGGGCCAGAACATCCTTGATGTTCCAACGAGGCGCCACATAATGGCCAACCGTACCGTTGGCTTTGCGCCACTCGGCCTCGGTTTCGGGCGTGACACCGTCAGGCAGTGGCGGCTGACCACCAGCAATACCAGACGAGTACTTGAGCTGAAGTAGATCACCGACTTCATCACAAGCAACTAGCAGACGGTTGAGATCTTCCTTGTTGTGGGCAGCCGAGATGCAGAAGCGCACACGCGACGAGATAAGTGGCGTTGCGGGGTATCCAACAACCACGACAGAGATCTTACGGTTGGCCATTGCTTGGCTGAAAGCTGCCATCTTGCCGGGGTTGTATACGACAACGGGGATAATGGGCGAATCATCGTGACCGTAGACAATGAAGCCAAGACGCTTGAGACCCAGGCGAAGATAGCGGGAGTTGAAGGCAATACGCTGTAGACGCTCTTGGCCTTGACCAGGGAAGAGCTCGCCGGTGATCATCTTGAGGGAAGCTAGAATCTGCATCAGGACTGGAGGGGTGGGGGCTTCGGCCAGTTGGGTAGCGGCGTTGGTGCTCTTCAGCTGGGCAATGACATCAGCATCAGCAGCAACATAGCCTCCGTTGGCACCAAAGGACTTAGTCAGAGTACCCATTAGAATGTCAATCTCAGCGGGATCAATACCAAAGTAATCACAGACACCACGACCGCGGGGGCCTAGAGCACCAATGCTGTGGGCCTCATCAATGAACAGGTAGAACTTGTAGCGCTTCTTGAGCTCCAGGATGCCAGGTAGATCGCACAGGGTTCCCTCCATGGAGTACAAACCCTCGACAGCAACCAGAATCTTTTTCCAGGGACGATGGGTACGGGGCTGGCCCTGAGAGATGGCATCGCGTAGAGTACGCTCCAGGTCCTTCATATCGTTGTGCTTGAAGGCACGAATAACAGCACCAGAAAAACGAGCACCAATGCGGATGGAAGAATGGTTCAACTCATCAGAAATGATTAAACAACCCTTGGAGACTAGAGCAGGGAACGAACTAGAGTTTGTGACAAAGCCCATGGAGAAGACCATGGCAGCGGGTTTACCGACAAAGTGAGCAATCTCCTTCTCGACCTCAAGAGCCAGATCCGAAGTACCAGCATCAGCACGCGGGCTGCTGCAGCTGACACCGTAGGACTTGACGCAGTCCTCGACAGCATCGGCGCAAGGGCCTTCAGACTGAGCAAAACCAAGGTAGTTGTACGAACTCATATTTAGGGTTTCGGTGGCGGTTCCAGTGTAGACGAAAGAGCGGTTCCAGTCATTGGAGATGCGGTCCATGACCTTGATGAAACGGCCAGGCACACCGGTCGAAAGACGAGCGAAGCAGTCATCGAGACGTATCTTGAGACGACGGACGTAGAAGCTGTCAAAGTCTTCGTTTAGGGGGGCGTAGCCGTTAGATGCTCTGAGGGGCGCATAGAAGCGCTTGTCACCGAAGCGCTTACCGAAGAAGTCTCTGACGTGGCCGAGAATGATGAAGAACAGATAGCTGATGTAGGTGGTCAGGATAAAGTATAATGACGGCTCGTCGATGACGGGAGCGACCAGTGGCTCGCCGTGGTGCTTGCTGACGTATAGATCGGTCGGGTCGGTCAATGGGCCAAACTGAGCGTCCATGAAGCGCTGACGTGCAGCCTCCTCTTCAGTGGGAGGCTTGAAAAGCATCTTGACGGGTGAATTGGCAGCGGACACGGGATCGTCGTCGTTGGCGTCGGCACTAAGGCTGATGGCCGGAAGACTCGGGGAGGGCGAGGGGTCCCGACGGATGGACGAGTGACTAGTGTTTCTTTGCGCGGCGCGCAGTGCCTTTTGGTGTGAAGGAGAGGTGTCGGCGTCGGAGGCTAGGAGGGAGAGACGACTTTGAGAAGAAGTTGAGAGACGCCGTTGGGTGGTTTCGTCGATGGTCTGGGTCATTACGGCGGAGGATGTTGACGCAGAAAAGGGATTGGACACCTTGCGGGGCATACTAGGCAACTTGTAAAGTTGCCAGGGGCTACAACGGCCGATGGAAGCTCTTCTGACGACTAAGCTGCTAGCAAGCACGGGGCACGGTGGGCTAGCAAAAGGATAGAGTGCTTTGACAGTGTATTGTGTCTGACGGGGTGGGTTGATTGGGCGAGAGGGCGATGAGATTGGTCAGTGATGGTGATAGTCTTAGTATACGTATAAAAAGGAAAGATGGATTTTGCCGTTTGTGACTTTGGCTTCTGCTGCTGCTACTGCCGGCTGTATATGCAGGGACAACGACGGGACGAGATGGAGGCTTCGGAACGGCGTGTAGCGCAAGAGTCGTGGGCTATGGCTTTCCAATGGCAAACAAAACTGGCCGGAGGCAGCTGCAGAAGAGCTTGAACAGAGGTTTGATAAGGAAACGAAAATGATTAAAGGAGTACACGTTCTAGGGAATGTCTACAGGACAGGACATGAAGTAAAGGAGCAGACGGAGCCGCGGCTAAATGGAGGCTACCGAAGCGCGTTGTATTCTTCAGTGCGAAAGTCACTATTGGCTAGTGGGCCTAGCACTGAAGATATGTTTCTGTAGAGCTGAAATGGTGGTGTGTTATCAGATTACAAGGCTACAATGCTGCCAAATTGGATGTTGAGCGCTGTAGAAAGCAGAACAAACTAACAACAACAACAACAACAACAACAACAAACAGCCTGGCCAATTTGCCGGCAGATGGAGGGCGGTGAAAGCGACCAAAGCATAGATTTCATTATTTCAGTCTGACGAAAAACTTCCTGTCATACGAATGAGATACTTAATACACGATACACAAGCACAATTGGCTGGCGTCACATTCGACAGCAGCTGCGAACGGTCGATTGAGACAAATCTTAGTTGCTACTTGTTCGTTTGTTCGCCGTTTGGCTGCGGCTGGCCATCGAAGCGCAGACGCTGAACCACAGCCTAGCTTGCCATCAACTGGCCTGGGGCACATAATTCGTAGCCGTATTTACAATACACTACAGCAGTCATAGCCCTGAATCTGTCAAAAATGTGCTTGTAAATCAGTACGACAGGCTTGGTTTTATAGTGCAATTGAACTGGTAGAAAAATACATAAAAATGAAAACCCCTTGCCCGGAAGAAGACGACAGATCGCCTGCCCACTTATTGATAGCCTATATTTCTTCGAAGGTTGTTGATGATGCCCTGGCATTATTCCAGATAGGCTCTATAGGCTTGCCATCTTGACTTCTGAATAGGCATGAAGAGAGACAGCCATGGGTTCAGGCTAGATATGACATAGATAACATTGATTCTGCTGTTTCCATCCTCTGTATTAGTTAATACATACCCATCTGTACACATGTATGTACGTTTGTATATAATTCTGCTCATGTAACCGCATAGCCAACTCCGATCTTTTATTCCCAGTTGCCCTCCCGAGACACCCGAGTAGTGATGATAATGTTTCTATCGGCCCAATACCAATTTACTATTTCTAGAGGAAGCATTGGCAATTAACAACACTTCGAATAAAAAAGACTGAACAGAAGAAGCCAAAGACTAGGGATGTTTATCTAAAATCCAAAAGTGCACCAAGAGAAAATTCTGCTGGCCGCTAGGAAGCCCGCCCGCCCCCTTTTTTGATTTTAGGTTGTTGTGTTGTGTCGATTTCTTGACAACTTATTACTTTAATTTGTCTAAACAATAAACAACATAAATAAAAGCGACAACCAGGTAGCACGTTTGTTTCTTTACGGTTAGTGCAACGTCGAATTACTTTTTTTTTTTCTTCTTCTTCTTCTTCTTCTTCTTCTTCTTCATTTACGCGTTCCGATCGCACACGCGACTATCATTCCTTGTACCGCCATTTTTCCATACCTTTCCCGAAAAGGCAATGTCACTAAGTTGTAGTTGATAGTTGTCAACAGTGGGTCTTCACAGTGGATCTTCTGACTTTTATGGCAATAAGAAACACCTTGTTCCTTTGTTACCTCGTCTACTTAATTATGTAGCCTAAAGCTTTCTATCATCCTATTACATAACACGCTACGACAACGTTTGTGTGCAATTATAGCTCTTGACAACCTCCTTTCTAACGGCAGCTCATTGGGCGCCTTTGTGAACCTAGTCAGTCGATGTTTCGTGTTATCTGAGTACTCAGCAGTATGCATAGTTGTATAAACAATATAGATAGAGCTGTCTGCATGTGTCAATAGGATTCCATCGAGCTCTTTCTTTTGTTTGGAGGCCGGCGTGCACGCACCGCCTGCAGGTCCAGGTACATTTTTGTGCCTTGCTTCTTTCTATTACTTATACATATGTAGTTTTACTTGATCGTACATAGAGAATCGACACATGCAGGGCTTGCTTTGATTTCCAATGACATTGGCCTTTTTATAGATCACACGACATTGCTGATGTATTCACATACATACATATTGCTACCACGTCCAATCTTGACCTAGAAAAGTAGGGCCATGACCCAAGAAGTCAGAAAGAGATCTTGGCTTGGGGGAAAAAGAAGACGAGGTTTTGCGGGATAAGTGCCAATGTCCTCTCTTCGATTCCCTGGTCTTGAGAGCAAGGCCCTCTCATGGGAGAAGAAGAAAGCATTTTTCTGTTCCTCTTATTCTCCTATGCTTATCCAAGAGTCAGAACCAAAGAAGGGGCTGTGAAGGTTGAGAAGGTTACGCGAGAAGTATCCCATGATACAGAGACCAACTAGCTTATATCCCCACCTCGAGGCTTTTTTTCATTCTTTTTTTTCATTCAATTTTATTAAGGTGGAAATGGAGCTCTAATAGCTATGTAGCACCTCGG